>CAUYRH010095005.1:0-46767 GCA_963574655.1 Perodicticus potto
CAGCAACCTCAAACTCTTGGGCTTAAGCAATTCTCTTGCCTCAGCCTCCCAAGTAGGTGGGACTATAGGCGCCTGCCACAACACCCACCTATTTTTGTTGTTGTTGTTACAGTTATTGTTGTTTAACTGGCCCAGGTCAGGTTTGAACCTGCCAGCTTTAGTGTATGTGGCTGGCACTGTAACCACTGTGCTACGGGACCCAAGCCTTTTTTTTTTTTTTTTCTTTTTTAGACTGAGTCTCAGCCTCCATCTGTTTCCCTGAGTAGAGTGCCATGGCATCATCATAACTGACAGTAACCTCACACTCTGGCTTAGGTGATCCTCTTGCCTCAGCATTCGAGTAGCTGAGACTACAGGCGTCCACGACAACAGCCATGGTCTGGCTTTTGCTTGGGTTGGTCTCAAACTCCTGAGCTCCAGCTATCCTTCCCCTTCAGCCTCCAAGAGTGCTAAGATTACAGGTGTGGGCTCGGCGCCTGTGGCTCAAGCAGCTAAGGTGCCAGCCATGTATATCTGAGCTGGCGGGTTCGAATCTAGCCCGAGCCCGCCAAACAACAATGACGGCTGCAACCAAAAAATGGCCGGGCGTTGTAGTGGGCACCTGTAGTCCCAGCTACTTGGGAGGCAGAGGCAGGAGACTTGCTCGAGCCCAGGAATTGGAGGTTGCTGAGAGCTCCAGCATTGGAGGTTGCATTGCACTCTACCCAGGGTAACAGCTTGAGGCTCTGTCTCAAAAAAAAAAAAAAAAAATTACAGGTGTGAACCCAGCCAGTCCCCAGAGGGCTTTCTGTTCCTTCTATGGACTTTGAACCTGAGAGAAGGAGAGTAATGTCAGAACTTTTTTTCTTTAAGACAGAGTCTCACTCTGGTCCCCAAGGCTAGAGTGCCCTGGCTTTATAGCTCACAGCAACCTCAAACTCCTAGGCTCCAGTGATCCTTCTTGCCTCAACCTCCTAGAGTAGCTAGGACTTCAAGTACCTACAGTAGCATGTGGCTAGTTTTTCTGGGGTTTTTTTATTCCAATTAATATGACGATGCAGATGATTAGGCTACATTGTTTGTGTTGCTAAGGTAAAGGTCAAGTTCTGGTTGAGCCCTCTATCCAGGGGATGTGTTGATATCCTTACATTGTGCACATTTGGTGAGACCTTAACAATCCCCTTCCTTCCTCCCCACACTTGAAAATACTTGTGTTTTTCTCTCCTATAGATGTGTAGTTTTTGTATCAGTTTTATATTAGTATAGAATACATTGGATACTTGCATTTCTACTCTTGTGATACTTTACTATGAAGAATGTGTTTCAGCTCCATCCAGGTAAATACAAAAGATACAAAGTCTTCATCTTTTTATGGTAATAGAATTCCATGGTATACACATACCACAGTTGATTAATCCATTCATGTTCTTGGCAATTATGAGTTGAGCTGCAATAAACATTCTAGTGCAAATGTCCTTGTGATAAAATGACTTTTTTCCCTTCTAGATAGATACCTAATAATGGGATTCTGGGGCCAAGTTTAGCTCTTTGTTGTTGTTGTTTTGTTTTGCTTTTTTTTGAGACAGAGTCTCACTTTGTCACCCTAGTAGACTGCTATGGTGTCATAGTTCATGGCAACCTCAAATTTTTGGGCTCAAGTGATCCTCTTGCTCAGCCTCCCAACTAGCTGGGACTACAGATGCCTACCACAACGCCTGGCTATTTTTAGAGACAGGGTCTCACTCTTGCTCAGGCTGACCTCTTAATTCCTAAGTTCAAGCAATATATCCTTCTCAGCCTCCCAGAGTACAAGGATTACAGATATGAGCCACCAAGCTGGGCCTAAATTTAGATCTTTCAGGAGTCTCTATACTTTTTTCCAAAAGGGCTGTATTTTACAGTTCCACCAGCAGTGTAGAAGCGTTCCCTTCTGTCTACATCTATGCCGGCATTTGCAGCTTTGGAATTTTGTAATGTGGGGTAATTTTTTTGTGGGGTTAGGTTCTAGGATGGTTTTGATTTGCATTTCTCTGATGATTAGAGACAATGAACATTTTTTTCATGTTTATTGGCCATTCATCTGTCTTCTTCAGAGAAAGTTCTGTTCATGCTTTTTGCCCAGTGTGAGATGGGATTGTTTGCTCTCAATGCAATCTCCACTGAAATGCCAGCAGCATACTTTGAAGAACTCAAAAAAAAAAAATTCTCCATTTTGTATGGAATCAGAACAAAGCCAGGCAATTCTTAGTTTTAAACAAAAATGGAGGCATCAGTCTACTAGACTTAAGGTTATACAAGTCCACAATAATCAAAAAACTCTGTGGTATTGGCACAAAAGTAGGATTTCTATTTTTAGTAGGGATGGATTCTCACCCGGCCTAGGCCAGGTCTAAAATGGCTAGGCGTTATGGCAGGCGCCTGTAGTCCCAGCTACTTGGGAGGCTGAGGCAAGAGAATCGCTTAAGCCCAAAGAGTTTGATGTTGCTGTGAGCTTTGACTCCATGGCATTCTACCAAAGGCGACATAGTAAGACTGTCTCAAAAAAAAAAAGCCCTCTAGGATTAAGCTCTTGCCTTTTTTCTCCTGAGCTCAAGGGAGCCACCCACCTTGGCCTGCCAAAATTCTAGTATTTCAGGTATGAGCCACCATCCTGGGCCAGACTAATTTCTTTTTTTGAAAAACCACTCCTGGCTCAGCACCCAGAGCTTAGTGGTTAGAGTGCTAGCCACATACACGAGGGCTGGCAGGTTCGTACCCAGCCAGGGCCTCCTAAACAACAATGACAACTACAACGAAGAAAATAGCCAGGCATTGTGTGGACCTGGGACAAGTACATTTAACATTTTTTTTTTTTTTGAGACAGTCTCAAGCTGTTGCCCTGGGTACAGTGCTATGGCGTCACAGCTCACAGCAACTTCCAACTCTTGGACTTAAGTGATTCTCTTGCATCAGCCTCCCAAGTAGCTGGGACTACAGGTGCCTGCCACAATGCCTGGCTGTTTTTTTATTGCAGTTGTCATTATTGTTTCAGCTGGCCCGGGCTGGATTTGAACCCACCAACCTCAGTATTTGTGGCCAGCACCCTACCAACTGACCTATGGGCACTGCCCACATTTAAGATTTTTTACAAGATATTTTATAACCCTAACAACTTGAATGGAATTGGAGACTTAATTATTTTGAAATAATTTCCTATTTACAAGATGATGATAAAAATACTCTCCTGATAGAGTTTTTATAAAGATTCACTCAGAGGTAGCGCCTGTTGCTCAGTGGATAGGGTGCTGGCCCCATATACCAAGGATGGTGGGTTCAAATCCGGCCCCGGCAAAACTGAAACAAAAAATAGCCAGGCGTTGTGGTGGGTGCCTATAGTCCCAGCTATTTGAGAGGCTGAGGCAAGAGAATCACCTAAGCCCAGGAGTTGGAGGTTCCTGTGAGCTGTGACGCCACAGCACTCTACCAAGGGTGACAAAGTGAGACTCTGTCTCTACAAAAGAAAAAAAAGATTCTGGCAGTGCCTGTGGCTCAGTGAGTAGGGTGCCGGCCCCATATACCTAGGGTGGTGGGTTCAAACCCGGCCCCAGCCAAACTGCAACAAAAAAATAGCTGGGTGTTGTGGCAGGCACCTGTAGTCCCAGCTACTCGTGAGGCTAAGGCAAGAGAATTGCCTAAGCCCAAAAGCTGGAGGTTCCTGTGAGCTGTGATGCCATGGCACACTACCCAGGGCAACAAAGTGAGACTCTGTCTCTAAAAAAAAAAAAAAAAGATTCACTCAGCCGGGCATGGTGACTCATGCCTGTAATCCTAGCAGTCTGGGAGGCCAAGGTGGGTAGATTGCCAGAGCTCATGGGTTTGAGACCAGACTAAGCCAGAGTGAGACCTCCTCTTGAAAAACAGCCAAGTGTTATGTGTGGTGAGCACCTGTAGTCCCAGCTGCTCGGAAGGCTGAGGCAAGAGAATCACTTGAGCCCAAGAGTTTGAGGTTGCTGTGAGCTATGATGCCATAGCACTCTACCGAGGGTGACAAGATAAAACTCTGTCTCAAAAAAAAAAAAAAAAAAGAAAGAAAGAAAGATTAACTCAAGCTAATGTGTGTAAAGTCCTTGGCATATACTATTAATAGGATTTGATAAAAAAAAAAAATTCTGTTTTTATATACCTTATAGAGAAGACTGTTCTGTATAAAATCTCTTTGATAAACAACCAAAAAGCCTTAGATATAACATAAAACAAACTTATGTTGAATTATAAGAGATACTACATTTTCTCATGAAAAGAATGACTATAGGGTGATTTAGTAATAAGGAATCCAAATCTAGTGATTGCTAGTGAGTTGTTTTTTTTTTCTTAATGTCAAATACTAATTCGTGTCTGATCCTAGCTCTTGAGGTTAAAATTAGTACAGCAGCAACTGTTGTGATATCCAAAAAAAGAGCTTTAAAACTTGCATTGTTTTATGTATCCTAACACACTGGCCTGCATAGGTTTTTTTTTTTTAGTCCTATTTTCGAAAGAATCAAAGATTCTCAGTGCTTTGGAGATACTGAGTGATTCATAGATGTGTTTTAGAAATTAACTTCTAAAATTTTTTATATACAGGACAGATTTTATTATTACTGCCAGTCATGATGGACATGTCAAGTTCTGGAAAAAAATAGAAGAGGGAATTGAATTTGTTAAACATTTTCGAAGTCACCTGGGTAAGAATTTCACCTTTTATCTTTTTTTTTTTAGCTCTTTTTAAACTGTACTAATCAAAGTTTCTTTTAGAATTATATTTACTTTGAATCATGCACATTTATTTCATTGGTATTTACTAGAATATTTTAATTTATTTAAATAGGAATTATTGAGAGTATTGCAGTTAGCTCTGAGGGAGCATTATTCTGTTCTGTGGGGGATGATAAAGCAATGAAGGTGTTCGATGTAGTGAACTTTGACATGATCAACATGCTGAAACTTGGGTGAGTCTTTTTTAAAGTATTTATTTTTTAATTACTGAAATAATTTTTAAACCAAACCATCATTTCATAGGTTATTTCTCAATAGTGTATTACCATATCATTAAAAATGTGCCTTTCTGTTTTGCTTGGAAAAATGGAAAAATTAGATATGATGAATCCTTGTTATGATATTACTTGGAAGCTTCTGCTGTGGTTTTTGTTATTAATCGCAGAAATTTCTTAATGGCATTCACAAAAATTCATTATATCCAATTAACACTGCTTAATAAATTAATAAAGATTCCTCATGTCTAATTATTGCTACTTAGAATTAACTTCTTTGCTTGCACTTATTTCAGTAATATGGAATTATGTTCTTATACGGTTTACATACATTTTGGGAATTGCAGATACTTATTGGTGATTTTAAACTCTGGAGTATGTCAATACCCAAACCATGTGGTTAGAATGTACAGTATTAAGACTGATACTGTTTTAAGCAGGTAACATACTGATATGTTTACAGTGTCAGGTTAAAAAAAAAGGATAATGTACTACATTTGTATACATGTAAATGAACGTAAGCTTGAAAAACATAGTAGTGTCAGAATGTTTTGGGATTTCCCTTAGTACTTGGATGCCTTAAAAAAAAAAAAAACAACTATAGACTGGGTGACTTAAACAACAGGAATTTATTTTCTCACAGTTACAGAGGATGGAGAGTCCAAATCAAGGTTCACGCAGGGCTTGATTTACGATGAGGGTTCTCTTCCTAGCTTCCCTCTGTATTCTCACATGGTTGAGGGAAGGAGGAAAGAGAAAGGGAAAGGAGAAAAGGGAGAAAGAGACAGAGATCTATCAGATGAAGATTCTACCTTTATAAAGGAGTTAAGAAAATACCAGGTTATTGCCGGGTGCAGTGGCTCACACCTGTAATCCTAGCACTCTGGGATTACAGAGGTGGGTGGATTGCTTGAGCTCACGGGTTCAAGACCAACCTGAGCCAAAGAAAGACCCCCATCTCTACTAAAAATACAAAAAACTGAGGCAAGAGGATTGCTTGAGGTCACTGTGAGCTATGATGCCATAGCACTGTACCCAGGGTGACAGCTTGAGACTCTATCTAAAAAAAAAAAAAAAAGAATACCAGGTTAGCCAAAACAAAAAAAAGGACCCTATCTTTGTGACCTCATTAAACTCTAAAGACACTACTCCAAAATGTCCTACTGTGAACTAAACTATATCCATAATTCAAATAATTTCAAATTTTGGAATTTCCTTCAAAATCAGCTTAATGATCTCATGAGCCACTAAAGGAAGTCCTTATTTTTGAACCACAAGTAGAATACCTAACTTAATCATCTGTCCTATCCATCCCCACCCCCTGTATTTTTTGGGAGACAGATTCTTACTATGTCGCCCTTGGTAGAGTGCCGTGGCTTTCATAGAAATTCTAAAAAAAATACCAAAAAGGTTTTGAGCATCAGTACCATATTTGAAATAATAGCATAACTTCTCAGAAAGACTACTTTTAAAGAGACAACCCTCATTTGTGGTATATTGATTAAATCTGTCCCAGTTCTTTTATTCTTTTGTTCATCAGGCAGCACGTTCAGAGGTTATATTTTAATATCAAGATTGAGTTAGCAATAATGAGAGTGTTTTAGAACAATGTTTTTCTTTTGAGCAGAGCATAACTAAATTATTTTTATTTGAAATATTTCAATAGTGGATTTATAAAGTATACTTTTACATGGTAACATATTTAAAAGTACAAAGCAGTACCCCTGAATTACCTTAAGGCTCACGTCTGATTAGGTTTCCTTCTCTGCCCAGTGGCAGTAAATGGGGTACTATAGGCAGTTCTCTTCTTATGGTTTAATAGATCCAAAGAAGCTATTGTCGTTGCATTGATAAAGTAAGAAAAAGAGAAATTAGTTAACTATTCTTAGTTCTTCCTCCCATTTTGTATCTCTATTCTTTTGAATAAGGAATCCAAAACTCTCTAAATCGCTGGCCAGAATATTTTCTTGTTGGTCGGTAGGGGAGGGATGCTTGCTTGCAGTACTGACCTTTTTTCCCCACCTCAATTCTTTACTATTTTAGTTATTTTCCTGGACAGTGTGAGTGGATCTATTGCCCAGGGGATGCCATATCTTCAGTTGCTGCTTCTGAGAAGAGCACAGGAAAAATTTTCGTTTATGATGGCCGAGGAGATAACCAGCCACTTCATATTTTTGACAAGCTCCATACATCACCTCTTACTCAGATACGGCTAAACCCAGTTTACAAAGCAGTAGTGTCTTCTGACAAATCTGGAATGATTGAATACTGGACTGGGCCTCCTCATGAATATAAATTTCCAAAAAATGTGAACTGGGAATATAAAACTGACACAGATTTATATGAATTTGCCAAGTGTAAGGCTTATCCAACCAGCATATGTTTTTCACCTGATGGGAAGAAAATAGCTACTATTGGTTCTGATAGAAAAGTTAGAATTTTCCGGTTTTTAACTGGAAAACTCATGAGAGTCTTTGACGAATCACTAAGTGTAAGTGCAATTTAAATTTAATTGGTTTCTAAAAGTGTCCTTATTTTATGTTGTTTCTTTAAAGTTTTTTTTTTCCTGTTTATACACATCTAGATGTGGATGGTTATTTTCTCTTAGTGCATTAAAGATATTGTTCAACTATAGTCTGTCTTGCTTTGTTGCTCTTTGAAACTCTCTTCCTCACATTTATGATATGTATTTGCTAAGCTAGTTATCCTCCTCCTTGTCTGGCTATTTGTTTGTTTGGTTTTGTTCTACTGTTCTTTGGTTTGCAAGCTAATCTTCTTAATATCCTCAAAACTTATTCTAGGCCCCTTTCTCTTTTCACTCTTTCTTCACTCCTGTCTATGTGACTACTCCCAAATAAATGTCTCTAGCTTTTTGTTTTTACAGTTTTGTTTTGTTTTTTGAGACAGTTACTTTGGGTACAGTGCTGTGGTGCCATCATAGCTCACAGCAACCTCAAACTCTTGGGCTGAGGTGATCCTCTTGCCTGAGCCTACCAAGTAACTGGGACTACAGGCATCTGCCAAGATGCCCAGCTAGTTTTTCTATTATTTTTAGTAGAAACAGGGTCTCACTTTTGCTCAGGCTGGTTGAACTCCTGAGCTCAAGCAATCCACCCACCTCAGCCTCCTAAAGTGCTAGGATTACATGTGTGAAGCTTTGCCCTCAGCTCTAGCTTTTTATTTTAAATAAACCTGGTCCTATCTTTTTTTTGCTGTCTTCATCAATGACACCAGTGTCTATCTAGTTGCACAAACCAGAAACCTGAGTTATCCTTAACCCTTACTTAAATCATCACGAGTCTTACCAATTTTACTTTTTAAATATACTTTAAATCTATCCATTTCTTTTTAGCACAGCTATGACTGCCATAGTTCATGACCTTTTGTCTGACCTATCACATGGCCTACTGTCTATTCTAGCTTCCTCCTAATATCTACTCTGCACCCAGAGCAGTCTTTTAAGAGTGCTATTTGGTTATGTCATGCCTTTGTCTAGAACCTTACAGTGACTTCCTATTGTCCTTAGGATAAAGATCAAAGCCATGGCCTATGTAGCTCCAGCCTTTCAAGAAGCACCTTTCCCCCCTGCCTCTTACTTTATCCATTTAGGCCTTCTGTTTTCTGAACATGGCTCCCACGATAGGAGCTTTGTATGTTGTTCTCTCTACCTGGAGTGAAAACGTCCTTACTCTTCACATTCCTCCATTACCTATTGAACTCATCCTTCAAATTTCAATTGAAAGTCACTTCTGGGAAGTTTTCACTATTCACCCTGTTTTCACTATTCACCCTGTCAACAACAGCTTTTGTTGTTTCTTTTGTTTTTATTTTATGTTTTAAAGAGACAGAGTCTTACTCTTGTCACCTAGGTTAGAGTGCAGTGGTGCAGTGTTAGCCCACTGTAACCTCAAATTCCTGGGCACAAGCCTTCCTCTTACCTCGGCTTATGAAGTAGCTAGAACTACTGGTGTGCACTGGCTAAATTTTTTTTTTTTTAATTGAGACAAGAGTCTCACTGTATCACCCTCAGTAGAGTGCTGTGGCATCATAGCTCACAGCAACCTCCAGCTCTTGGGCTTAGGTGAGTCTCTTGCCTCAGCCTCCCAAGTAGCTGGGACTACAGGCACCTGCCACAATACCCAGCTATTTTTTTGTTGCAGTTTGGCCGGGGCTGGGTTCAAACCTGCCACCCTCCGTATATTGGGCCAGCGCCCTACTCACTGAGCCACAGGCGCTGCCCTGCACTGGCTAAATTTTTTACGTTTTATAGAGACAGGGTCTTACCATATTGCCCAGGCTGGTCTTGAATTCTGGTCTAAAGCAATCTCTCTAGGCCTTCCAGAGTTCTTGAGCCCCCACATCTGGCCTAGAACAACTTTTTAAATCTGTATATCACTCTTTCCTTTAAAGCAATGTTTTTCAACCTTATCTCATAGCACTCTTAAACCTAGAGTTAAAACTTCCCCAGCATGGCTCGGCACCTGTGGCTCAACGGGCTAAGGCGCCAGCCATGTACACCTGAGCTGGCGGGTTCAAATCCAGCCTGGGCCCGCCAAACAATGACGGCTGCAACCAAAAATGGCCGGGCGTTATGGCAGGCGCCTGTAGTCCCAGCTACTTGGGAGACAGAGGCAGGAGACTCGCTTGAGCCCAGGAATTGGAGGTTGCTGTGAGCTGTGATGCCACAGCACTCTGTCCAGGGTGACAGCTTGAGGCTCTGTCTCAAAAAAAAAAAAAAAACTTCCCCAGCACACTTAAATTATGTTGATCAAAAAAAGTAAAAAAATTTGCTTTGAACATTTTTTTTTTTTTTTTTTTTTGCAGTTTTGGCCGGGGCCAGGCTTGAACCTGCTATCCCTGGCATATGGGGCTGGCACCCTACTCCTTGAGCTATAGGCGCCATCCTGTGCTTTGAACTTCTTTTGAAAATAATTGATCTTTAAAATTTTCACAGCACATTTAAGAACCTCTCATAACACACCGGTTGAAAATAACTGCTTTGGAGTATTTCATATGATCATATTATCTGAGTAATGTGTCCTTCTGTAGACTAACCTGTCTGTGTGATCTGTTTTGGGTCATGACTGTCTCCAGCACTAAGAACAGTACCTGACAGAGAATTACTCAGATGTCTGTTGAAAAAGTGACTCTAGTCTTTGCTTGTTAGACTAACAAGAGTTTATTACAGCATATAGTTATAGAATAAGAGTTTTTATCCATGCATAGTTAAGTGGTTTCTGTGCATAATTGAGTCTCAATTGTTGTCATCAGGTGGTTTTGTGACTGCTAACAGTATGTTGGATCCTTTGAGAGTCTGGGTTGAACTGTTTTTAGCAACAGCGTTTATTGTATGCCAGTGACGATTCTATAGTCCTTGGTAAAGACCAGTTTACACTGGATTCCCACTTTTAGCTCTTCATAAATTCTTTCAACTCTTATTAATGGTACTCTTGTTTTGGTGACAAATGGTAATGAGCTGGGTCTGCCTGAAGTAATATGATTCCAGACAAATCTAAAGATCTGTTTGCTGGCTAATCATTCTCATGACAGATTTTCTTATCTGCCATTTCCACTCTTTAATTTTAAAGAGAACTCTTAGTGATGTTTTCTTCTTTAATAGTGGCTGATAATTCTACTTGAAATTTAAATATAATTTTTAAACAGCTCTTCCAAACTTTCTCAGGACAAGAAACGTTAAGAATCAGTCTCTGGGCTCAGCGCCTGTGGCTCAGAGGGCTAAGGCGCCAGCCACGTACACCTGAGCTGGCGGGTTCGAATCCAGCCCGGGCCCGCCAAACAACAATGACGGCTGCAACCAAAACACTGCCGGGCATTGTGGCGGGCACCTGTGATCCCAGCTACTTGGGAAGCAGAGGCAGGAGACTCGCTTGAGCCCAGGAGTTGGAGGTTGCTGTGAGCTGTGATGCCACTGCACTCTATCCAGGGTGACAGCTTGAGGCTCTGTCTGAAAAAAATAAATAAATAAAAATAAAAATGTAAAAAAAAAAAAAAAAAAAAAAAGAATCAGTCTCTGAACATAAATCTCTTAACACATGTACTCTGGGCTGCTGTTACTTCATTGGTGTCTTGAACATTTTGTTCAATTATAGGGCTTAGATGACAACAGGTGGTCAGTAGTAAACCTTAAAACAGAAGTTGAGATTCAGAACAAGAGTTTGCCAAAGAAGCAAACATTATTTAAATTAGTTACTTACAATGCTAATGACAGGCAAATGTCTTGAATCTCACAGTTCCATGTTAAAGAACAGGGAGGGAAGTTTCTACCAAGTTCAGAGTCCTAGTTTAACGGACAAGAAATTGAATAGGATAAAACCAAGGTCACTGCATATAGTTCTACAGTAGTCTCTTACAGAGACCCTGCTATCAAAGCTAAAATACTCTAAAAATATTCTGATAAGGTACCTACCAGGTTGGATAAATATTTGTGAAATATTATACTTAAGCATGGGTAGGTGGCCACCTATAAACCTTACATTTTAAAAACTGACTCTTACTGGGCACAGTGGCTCACACCTGTAATCCTAGAACTCTGGGAGGATGAAGCAGATGAATTGCCTGAGCTCACAGGTTTGAGACCAGCCTGAGCCAGAGTGAGACCTCATCTCTTAAAAAAAAAAAAAGTCTTGGTGCCCATAGCACAGTGGTTACAGCGCCAGCCACATACACCCAGGCTGGCGGGTTCGAACTCAGCCCAGGCCAGCTAAACAATAGTGACAACTTACAACAAAAAAGTAGCCAGGCATTGTGGCAGGTGCCTGTAGTCCCAGCTACTTGGGAGGCTAAGGCAAGAGAATCGCATAAGCCCAAGAGTGCTGTGAGCCGTAACGCTAGGGCACTCTACCAAGGGCAACCTTAGTAAAACTCTCTCTCTTTCAAAAAAAAAAAAAAATAGCCAGGTGTTGTAGCAGGCACCTGTAGGCCCAACTACTTGGGAGGCTGAGGCAAGAGGATCTCTTAAGCCCAAGAGTTTGAGGTTGCTGTGAGCTATGACATCACTGCACTCTACTAAGGGCAACAAAATGAGACTCTGTCTCAAAAAATAAATAAAAATAAAAACTGATTCATCTCTCTAGCAGAAATGGGTTGAGTTCCTCTCTGCAAAAATGGAAGTCCAGCATTCTAGGCTAGTCCTGGTACACAGAAAATGAATAGAGTATGCTTTCGTCTGTCTTTGATACTGGAAAGAAGAAAACCTAACACCTCGGCTTTTTACCTGCTCTATAACACCTTACCTCATACTTTTATCCTAACACACTTCATTGTGAGTTCTGCAGTTTAGTGTCTGGTTCTTCTCATGTCTAGAAGAGCTGGAGAGGATTATCAGTGAACACAAACATGAAGCAAAGACCTACATGGGACCACAGTCTGGCTTTATTTCCACCTGGAGTGCAGACCTGCCTTTGAATTCTATTGTTTGATTACCTGAATGTCTAGAAAACAGAATGTGAAGATCATCTTTTGGAAGATTTGTAGTGTATTAATATATAGTAATTGAGATGTTACCCCATCTTAAAATCTGTGTCAAACATCTAAAGAAAAGTAACCCAAATTTCCAAACTATAAACGGCACTCATAAAAATATTCATTTTCTCCTAAATCATATGTACTTAATGGTAATCTGATACAACTGCCCAAGTTATTTCAAAATAACCATATATATATTGGGTTTAATGAAACATTAAAATGAGTTCCAACTGTTTCTTTTTACTTTGTTTGATGTACCTATTAGAATGTTTAAGGTACCTATTAGAAAATTAGAAATTACATATGTGGCTTGCATGCAGATTTTTCACATTAAATATGTTAAAAAATAAAAGGCAGTAAATACATTATTATTTCTATAGAGAAAGCAGTTATATTAACCAACTAGGTTTTTTAATAAGAAAATACAATCATCATTTAGTTTAAAATACTATATTTTAATGTTTGAACTTACTAATGTCTATTTCATGCTTATAGTGTTTAGCATTCCTCTTAAAATATGTTAAATACATAAACTTAGTGGCTCTTAACAAGTATTCTGCTTCTATTTGTTTCATATACATATATTTACAAATGATACCTTTCTTTGTATATGTATACGTATATTTTTGTTAATACTTTGTTTCCTAGATGTTTACTGAACTACAACAGATGAGGCAACAGCTACCAGATATGGAATTTGGCCGACGAATGGCTGTAGAACGTGAGTTGGAGAAGGTGGATGCCGTAAGATTAATTAATGTAGTTTTTGATGAAACTGGACACTTCGTGCTATATGGAACAATGCTAGGCATTAAAGTTATAAATGTGGAGACAAACCGGTAAGCTTTAATATGATGTTTGTTTCTAGAAATGCATTTACGGGGCACCATTTCCTCCATCAGAGAAACAATGGGAGTTTTGTTTGTTCCAAGACAAGTGGCATGATCCCAAATGTCTAAACTTAACCAAATGTTTTGACTGGATTTTTCTCTGGTCTTTCAGTTGTTTATAATCTTATGTAAAAAGTTTCCACTCATGTTTGTAAAAGAAATGGAAAGAAGATATGCATAGTTTCAAGTTCGGTTTGTTTTTTTTTAACAAGTTTCAGTCCGTCTTTTGCTTATTGATTTAAATTACCCTGGATCATGTTAAGTGTTGCCAAAGATTTTAACCACAAAATTCAGCATTACATCCTGCTAGACATAAAATCAGAAGTTAAAATGCATGAAACCACAATAAGCCTTTTTTGTGCAAACAGACCACTTGGTCTTAGTACAAAATAACGACAATCAGATACTATCACTGAATGTAAATGAACTTAAAAAATATTTCTAGGAGAAAAAAATCTTGTGCTATACATTTCCACATATATTTATATTGTAGTTCTTGGCAATATAAATCTTTGAGGCTTGCAGAAAGATTAAAATAATAGGAATGATTGATTTGTTTTTGTGTTTAACAGACTTTTGAGTTTTTAGAACAGTTGTAGGTTCACGGTGAAATTGATAGGAATGTATAGAGATTTCCCATGTACCATCTAGCCCCACACATGCATAGCATCCTATTATCAACATTCTCCACCAGAGTAGTATATTTATTGCCACTGATAAACCTACACTGGACGCATCATTGTTACTCAGACTCCATAGTTTACTTTAGGGTTCATTCTTGGTGTTATACCTTCTGTTTGAACAGATGCATAATGGCACGTACCCACCAATATAGTGTCAAACAGAATAGTTTCACTGCCCTAAAAATGCCCTGTGCAGTAACTGTTCATTCCTCCCTCCCTCATAATCCTTGGCAGCCCCTGATCTTTTTACTCTCTCTATAGCTTTATCTTTTATAGAATGTCAGATAGTTAAAAATCATTCAGTATGTAACCTTTCTAGAATGGCTTTAAAAAAAAAAAAATCTTTCTAAAATGGCTTTTTATCTTTAGTAATGTGCATTTAAGATTCTTCCATGTCTTTCCATGGCTTGATAGCTTATTTCTTATTAGCACTAAATAATATTCCAGTGTCTAGATATACCACAGTTTATTTATTCATTCACCTAATAAAGGACATTTTGATTGTTTCTAAGTTTTGGCAATCACGTATAAAGCTGCTATAAACATCTATGTACAAGTTTTGTTTTGTTTTTTGCTGTTTTTGGCCAGGGCTAGGTTTGAACCTGCCACCTCCAGCATATGGGGTTGGTGCCCTACTCGAGCCACAGGTGCCAACCTATGTACAAGTTTTTGGGTGGATGTTAAGTTTCAACTCTTGGGTAAATACCAAAGAGTTATGATTGCTAGATCATATGGTAACAGAATATTTGGTTTTATAAGAAACAGCCAAACTATGTTCCAGATTAGCAGTACTCTTCTGCATTCCTTCTAGCAATGAATGAGAATTCCTGTTGCTCTACATCTTTGTCAACATTAGGTATTATCAGTGTTCTAGAGTTTGGCCATTCTATTAGGTGTGTACTGGTATATTGCTTTAGTTCACGTTTTCCTGATGGTGTATGAGGTAGACCATCTTTTCATATGCTTATTTGCCATCTGTAGGCCTTCTTTGGTGAAGTGTCTTTTATGGTGTTTGGCCCATTTTTTAATATTGGGATGTTTTTGTTCTTACTTTGTTTTAAGGGTTCTTTCTATATTTGGGGTAACAGTCCTTTATCAGATATATCTTTTACAGTATTTTCTCCCAGTCTGTGGCTTTTCATCCTCTTCACAATTCTATTTTTTTTAAACCTGAGAATTGTAGGTTTAAATTACTACTCATTTAAAGTGATGCCTTTGGGGGAAGGGGTAAAACTGACGTCTACCAGGTACAATGCACACTATCCAGGTGATTGCCACATTTAATAAACTTTGACTTGAACTCTACAAAAGCAATTTATGTAACCAAACATTTGCACTTCTATAATATTTTGAAACTTAAAAAAACTTCGTTAAAAAAAAATTAGATATGAAAAAAACAACTAACTTTTAATTTTCTAACTTTGTGTAGAAAAACCTCTCACTAGTTATTTTTTACATAGATATGATAGTTGATTCCTAGGCTTTTATATGTAAAGTTGTTAAGATGCGAGTTAATTCTGATAATTTTATTGTATAAAACATTGTTGTGTTTTCCAGGTGTGTGCGGATCTTAGGCAAGCAAGAAAATATTAGAGTGATGCAATTGGCTTTGTTCCAGGGAATAGCCAAAAAGCATCGTGCTGCAACTACTATAGAGATGAAAGCTTCTGAAAATCCTGTTCTTCAGAATATTCAAGCTGACCCAACAATAGTCTGCACATCTTTCAAAAAGAATAGATTTTATATGGTATGTAGAAGTACTAGGAAATAGACTCTAAGGTTTCTTCCTGTTTGTTTGGGAGTTTTCATTTTCTTAGCTTGTGCCTTCAACTGAAAAGAATATTGGAAGTACTAGCAGACTTTCTAAGCAATCAGAATACCATCTTACAATGTTAATATTGTACAATTTTTAAGTAGGAGTTGATTTTAAGTATTTCTGTCCTGTTTTCCATCATGTTTTTAAAAATATTGAACCTGGGCTCGGCGCCTGTGGTTCAGCCAGGCTAAGGCACCAGCCACATACACCTGAGCTGGCGGTTTCGAATCCAGCCCAGGCCTGCCAAACAACAATGACGGCTGCAACCAAAAAATGACCAGGTGTTGTGCCGGGTGCCTGTAGTCCCAGCTACTTGGGAGGCGGAGGCAAGAGACTCGCTCGAGCCCAGGAATTGGAGGTTGCTGTGAGCTGTGATGCTACAGTACTCTATCCAGAGTGACAGCTTGAGGCTCTGTCTCAAAAAAATATATATATTAAACCTGGCTTCTACAGTAACTATTTGTGTTGTCTAAGATGATAGGAAGTTAGTGGTTATGGTCATAATTGCATCCAAAATAGTTTCATTGTGGGATTTTAAAATTTCTTTTTAGTGTTATTATTTTTCAGCTTTCACTCTTGAACATAATTCATCTCCCTAAATTTGCACAGCTTCCTTCTCTAAATGCATTTCCTTTTAATTTCCTTAACTTTTAACTTTATTGTAATGGTGCTACCTTGGAATTCTTTTTTTTCTTCTAGAGAACTTGAAAGTTCTTTGCATTTTATTAAAATTGGGCTCAAATTCAAACTACAAAGCTATTATGAATCATGCTGTCTTAATTGTTCTTCTGAGCAGAAAAACTGATAGTACAAAGACCTTTACCCCTGCTTATATCCTTCACACTGAAGAGAACTTTCTAAGACCCAATCACCACTTATTTCTCAGCCTAATAGCTTTTAATAACTTCCTGGTAGGGCGGTGCCTATGGCTCAGCAAGTAGGGCGCCGACCCCATATACCGAAGGTGGTGGGTTCAAACCCAGCCTTGGCCGAACTGCAAAAAACAAAAAACTAGCCAGGCGTGTGGTAGGCACGAGTAGTCCCAGCTACTCGGGAGGCTAAGGCAAGAGAATCGCCTAAGCCCAGGATTTGGAGGTTGCTGTGCGCTGTGTGATGCCACGGCACTCTACCTAGGGCAATAAAATGAGACTCTGTCTCTACAAAAATAAATAAATAAATAACTCCCTGATAGCTGGCCCTCCTCAATTCTGTAAGTTTACCCTTCTTAAGTTTTAGTTCATTTGCTGCCCTGACCATACTGAATATCCCGTTTATAACAGTTAAGTATTCTTTTTTAAGTGTTCTTTTTTTTTTTGAGACAGAGTCTCACTACGTCACCCCTCAGTAGAGTGCCATGGCGTCACAGCTCACAGCAACCTCCAACTCTTGGGCTTATGCGTTTCTCTTGCCTTAGCCTCCCGAGTAGCTGGGGCTACAGGCGCCCATCACAACACTCGGCTATTTTGTGTTGCAATTCTCATTGCTGTTTTAGCTGGCCGGGGCTGGGTTCTGACCTGCCACTCTCGGTATATGGGGCCTGAGCCCTACCCACTGAGCCACAGGCACTGCCTATATCTTAAACTGTTCATGAACTTGTTTTCCTTTAGATGATTCTCTTGCCTCAGCCTCCCAAGTAGCTGGGACTACAGGCATCTGCCACAATGCCTGGCTGCTTTTTGGTCGCAGATGTCATTGCTGCTTAGCAGGCCCAGGAAGGGCTCAAACCCACCAGCTTCCGTGTATGTGGCCAGTATCCTGCTCACTGAGCTACAGGCACTGAGTCTTTTTTTTTTTTGTAAGCTCTGAGCCTTTGAACAGCCTATTCAATTTGCCGGCCACATACCTCTTCGCAACTCCTACTCATCCTTCAGGTCTCAGCTTGGAAACCTTAACATCAAGTCTGAGTTTATTTATTTATTTATTTATTTTTTGGCTTTGACACTGTTCTCCTCAAGATAGTATAAAACCCACAAATACAGGGGATTATGTCTTCTTCACTATTAAATCCACAAAGTTGAATGAAATGACTGACTCATTATAGTATATGCACTCATTCACCTGATACATTGTAAGCAGTTATAAAGTTACCAACATTTGATAAACATTATGGAATAACAGTTTCTCTACCTCAAAAAAGTTTTCAACCTAAAATTGATAAATTCTTTCAAGATGAGAATTTCACTTGTAATTGAGCCTGTGGGTAGAGGTGGCAGGTTTGAACCCAGCCCCGGCCAAACTGCAACAAAAAAATAGCCGGGCGTTGTGGCAGGCACCGATAGTCCCAGCTACTCGGGAGGCTGAGGCAAGAGAATCGCCTAAGCCCAGGAGTTGGAGGTTGTTGTGAGCTGTGATGCCATGGCACTCTACCAAGGGTGATAAAGTGAGACTCTGTCTCTAAAAAAAAAAAAATAATAATAATAATCTTCAAAGTCATTTAAAAAATTGTATTAGTATTTGTTAAAGGAAAATAGGCTAGATGTGGTGGCTTATACCTATAATTCCAGCACTCTGAGAGGCCAAGAAAGGATGATCACTTGAGGCTAGGAATTTGAGACCAGCCTGAGCAACATAGTAAGACCACATCTCTACAGAAAATTTTAAAAATCAGCCATGGTGGCACGTGCATACCTACACTCCCAGCTACTCTGGAGCCTGCGGTGTATCACTTGAGCCTAGGACTTCAATAGGCTATGAACTCCAAGCTGCAATAGGCTATTCTTGTACTACTGTGCTCCAGCCTGAGTGACAGAACAAGAACCTATCTATAAAAAACATAAAATAATTTGTAATTTTTTACCTGCAATTTAACTCTATTATCAAGTAAAAATTAGTCTCTTTACTCTGTCGTCGTGGGTAGAGAGCCATGGAATCATCATATGTCACATCAACCTCAAACTCTTGGGCTCAAGCAATCTTTTTGCCTCACCCTCCCAAGTAGCTGGAACTGCAGGCATGAAGCACAGCACCCAGCTAATAAAAATTAATCCTAAAAGATAATTCTTTGGGTTTTTTTGTTTGTTTGTTTTGTTTTTTTGAGACAGAGTCTCATTTGGTCACCCTCAGTAAAGTGGCGTGGTATCATAGCTCACACCAACCTCCAACTCTTGGACTCAAGAGATTCTCTTGCTTCAGCCTCCCGAGTAGCTGGGACTAAAGGTGCCCATCACAACACCCAGCTATTTTTAGAGGGGGAGTCTCATTGTGGCTCAGGCTGGTCTCAAACCTGTGAGCTCAGAAAATCCACCAACCTAGGCCTCCCAGAGTGCTGGAACTATAGGCGTCAACCACCACGCCCGACCCAAGATAATGCTTGATAAATACTAAAAACACATATACTAATTTTCCATCCAGTTTATGTAAAAAAGCAAAGTAACAAGCTATATATATTTTTCTTTTCTCAAGAGTTTACTTTTATGCTGATTAAGGCATAGGTTCATTAAAAAGCTTGAGGAAACAGAGACTATAAGTAACTCAGTGCATCCTTACATAGCTAACATTATTATGAATTTCTTCTAATTTTCACTTATTTGAAGTATACTTAAGCAAAACTAAGATGATATATATGAACTTTATATCCTTTTTGCAAATCCAACATCATTAAATAAAAGTAGTTTTACAAATCCATGTGAGCTGAATCAAATAACTTTTTAAAATTCAGATATATAAATAATAAAATAGATGTGTCATTCCTTTTAAAACTTTAGAATAAGATGTTAAAGTGATGGCTCGGCACCTGTGGCTCAATGGGCTAAGGCATGAGTTACATACACCTGAGCTGGTGGGTTCGAATCCAGCCCGGGACCGCCAAACAACAATGACAGCTGCAACCAAAAAATGGCCGGGCGTTGTGGCAGGCACCTGTAGTCCCAGCTACTTAGGAGGCGGAGGCAAGAAACTCGCTTGAGCCCAGGAATTGGAGGTTACTCTGAGCTGTGATGCCATGGCACTCTATCCAGGGTGACAGATTGAGGCTCTGTCTTAAAAAAAAAAAAAAAAAATGATGTTAAAGTGATAACATCCAGCTTGGTTGTTTCTTTATTTGGAATCTACCCAAGTGGATCAAAAAATGATATTAGGCAAGACAGGGACTGAGGCACTAGCTTTACTGTCCTACAACTCAATTGATGAAATAGAGCTTTCATTGAAGAGAAGAGATCTGCTTACTAAGAGAAAAGTAAAAAAAAAAAACAGGCCTTGAGAAGTTAAAGAGTTTTATGAAATGAAAGATTTTTTTCCAATTCTTCCTATACTCTGAAGATCCTGAGATTTTTAAAACTTCACTCAAAATCGTTCTACCATACTTCAGAGTTTAGATTTAGATAAATTAAGTGGGACTCTGAAAAAGAAAATTTAAAAAGTAAAGATCCATTAGTAATTCATCTTTGCAAATCGTCATCCTACCTAGCACTGGATTCTGGTCATAGCAGTAATAACAGTAGTTAATATGTGTATAGTATCCTTTATGTGTTGGACACTGTTCTCCAAGTACTTTATATCCATTCATTTAATCTTCATGGCTGCCTTCATTGTTAGGTAGATATTATCTTCACTTGTAAATGAGGAAATGGAAAAAATTAACTTACTTCCCCAAAGTCATATAACTAGTAAAGGCAAAACTGGAATTCAGACCCGCCTAGGCAATCTAAACAGTAACAAGACAGGGCAGGTTAGGACTTACGAGGAGGCAGAAATAGAGAGTTACATCATATAAAACCAGTGTCTTGTTAAAATAGGTGTACCCAAGAAAATTTCTACACAAAGACAATTAAATTCCATTTGAAATCAACATGTTTATTATATTACATGGATTATCTTCGTATTAAACAAACGTTAAGAATAATTTAACTACCTTACAAATACTGCAATGGGAAGTGATTCCTGAAATAAAGATTTATTCTGATATAAATTATTTTTCCTAAAATACTTCATTAGAAATTTTCCTATTCATAAATTTTTACCAGATGAAAACTTTAATTCTTATACTGACTTTTTACTTTCCTCCTGGAGTTTACCAAACGAGAACCAGAAGATACAAAAAGTGCGGATTCTGACCGAGATGTTTTTAATGAGAAACCTTCTAAAGAAGAAGTGATGGCAGCTACTCAAGCTGAAGGACCTAAACGAGTTTCAGATAGTGCCATTATCCACACCAGCATGGGAGACATTCATATCAAACTTTTTCCTGTTGAGTATGTACAAATTTTGTTGGCTTACACAATTACAAATGTAAATGTGAGTATTTGAAGAAACTTGCAACTTAAAATTCTTGTTACTTTTACTTAAGGAATTTGAAGAATTGAGAACTTTGATATTCTATTCCTGAGCTTTATAATTGTTATGTTAGAAAATGAGAAAATTTTATATATACATACACATACATGACAGGTTTGTTATAAGGACAAAATATATTGACTATGAAAGTGCTTAGTGTAAGCTGTAAAGTGATAGTGATATATTACCATTAACTGCACGTCCAAACTAGGTTGTGTGGATATTATATTAATATAACTGGTTTTCCTCTCTAATCAAATCTTTAGGGAAAAGATAATTTATTTTTCCTTCCTGAAATTTGCTCTCTCTATATATTAATTTGCTATATAAATTTTATATATATATATATATATATATATATAACCATTTTCATGCCAGTAGTTATATGTTTTAAAAATAAATAACAACAAAAAACTAAGACTTTAATTGAAAAAAAGCTAAAAAGTATTCTGGACAGTTTAAAAGTTTATAAAATGCCTGTTGTCTCAGCTACTCGGGAGGCTGAGGCAAGAGAATTGCCTAAGCCCAAGAGCTGGAGGTTGCTGTGAGCTGTGACGCCACGACACTCTACCAAGGGTGACAAATAAATAAAAAACGAAAAAGTTTGTAAAATGAACATGCAATACCAACTACATACAATAGACTATTTGGCTATTCTTGGCCCAAAAGATAACATTTTACAGCACCTTAAAAGAAATCATTTATTTTGAATATAAATGTTTTGGGGCGACACCTGTGGCTCAGTGAGTAGGGCGCCAGTCCCATATACTGAGGGTGGCAGGTTCGAACCCGGCCCCAGACAAACTGCAAAAAAAAAAATGTTTGATACCATATCTTGATACTGAACAAAGAACTAGACAGTTGTAGACGCCTGGACAGTAGCTAGTTTTAAGTGGTCAAAACCCATACACCTTGAGCCTGTTTCCTAATTTAGTTGGTGAAAAAAATCTCAATTTTCCCTTGTATTTTCATGTCTTACTGCCATTAAGTGATAATGCCCCATATGAAATCACTGCATAAAGTTAATATTATTGAGAAAGCTTCATACTCTTGAGTGTATGACATTTAAAACTGGTTAGATTTAGGAGATAGTATTTCTATGAATAAGTTTCTTGCTCAGGAATGTGTCACTGAACCTTAATACTGTTTTTATAAGAAAACTACCTTTTCTAGGAACTTACTATATGCAATAAACTATCTTAAGATTTATATACATACATATATATACATTAAAGTGCTAGGTCTGGCTGGGCGCCTGTGGCTCAATGGGCTAAGGCGCCAGCCACGTACATCTGAGCTGGCGGGTTCGAATCCAGCCCGGGCCTGCCAAACAACAATGACGGCTGCAACCAAAAAATGGCCAGGCGTTGTGGCGGGGGCCTGTAGTCCCAGCTACTTCGGAGGCGGAGGCAAGGGACTCGGTTGAGCCCAGGAGTTGGAGGTTGCTGTGAGCTGTGATGCCACAGCACTCTATCCAGGGCAACAGCTTAAGGTTCTGTCTCAAAAAAAAAAAATAAATAAATAAAAATAAAGTGCTAGGTCTGAATTTTTTTTTGTTGTTGTTGTTGTTGCAGTTTGGCGGGGGCTGGGTTCGAACCTGCCACCCTCGGTATATGGGGTCAGCACCCTACTCACTGAGCCAGAGGCGCCACATATAGGTCTGTATTTTTAAACTGCTAAATGATCTTAAAATCTCAATACTGTCAAACGCAAGTATTTATGTAAGATACTACCTTAAACAGTAAGAATACATTACTACTTACATGCCTTTTTATGCTTCTTCTGAGATTAAATGAGGTTATGAAAAATAGACTGTTCTTCTGAAACATTCAGAAGGCATTAAGAAGCAAAACTGCCAGGTAGCACCTGTGGCTCAGTGAGTAGGGTGCTGACCCCATATACCAAGAGCGGCAGGTTCAAACCCTGCCCTGGCCAAACTGCAACAAAAAAATAGCTGAGCATTGTGGTGGGTTCCTGTAGTCCTAGCTACTCAGGAAGCTGAGGCAAGAGTATTGCCTAAGCCCAGGAGTTGGAGGTTGCTATAAGCTGTGACGCCATAGCACTCTACCATGGGCGATAAAGTAAGACTGTCTCTACAAAAAAAAAAAGAACTGCCAAGAAAACTGTCTTAAGATGCTTTAAATAGGTTTCATATTTTTCATGTATGTCTTACTAGGTGCCCTAAGACAGTAGAAAACTTCTGTGTTCACAGCAGAAATGGTTATTATAACGGGCATACATTTCACCGTATAATTAAGGTAAGCTACACAAATGCCATATGATTTAATGAATAGTATGTTACTGAATAGCGAGAGATTGAAGCCTAAGAAATCTACTTATCTCTCACTTTTACCAGTTAATTAGAAGGGCTTAGGAAAAGTGGACTATGGAAGCTAAAGAAAGAATGGATGGTCAGGAATATCTAGACTCAAGAACAAGAATAGTAGCAATATTTTGTTAGCAGCTAAAGCAAAGGGTAAGATAATGAGTAAAGGGTTATGCTGAGAGAAAACCAGTAACCAAAGTAAACTGTTCCTAGTGGCTTTTCAATCAAAGAGGAGCCACACTGCCATCTTATCTGTGAGAACCAATATTATACTTGAGGAGCAGGGTGAGCTCAGCTCAGCCCCTATATGTTGTTGAGCAGCACCCCATAAAGTAGAAGAGACAGTGATATAATTCTTGATTAATGGCAGGTCAGAAATGCTAGGAGGAAAAATCAGATCTCAGGGCTCTAAAAGAATTAGTAAAATGGCTCTCCAGGAAATCCCCAGTATTTGGAGAAAGAGAGGAGCAGAAGAGGAGGGCAGGCCGGGCTTGGTGGCTCATACCTATAATCCTAGCACTCTGGGAGGCTGAGGCGGGTGGATAGCTTGAGTTTGAGACCAGCCTGAGCAAAAAGTGAGACCCCATCTCTACTCAAAATAGAAAAAAGTGAGGCAAGAGGATTGCTTGAGCCCAAGAGTTGTAGGTTGCTGTGAACGATGACGCCACAGCACTCTACCCAGGGTGACAGCTTGATACTCTCTCAAAAAAGGGGGGGGGCAATTACAGAAGACAAAAATACTATGTAGATCCTTAAATTCATTTATAGTATCAAATGGTTTTATTTTGCTTATTGTGAAAGAGCATGTCTATAAATGCCAGGTGCGGTAGATTACACCTATAATCCCAGCACTGGCTGAGGAGGAAGAATTGCTTGAGCTCAGGAGTTCAAGACTTACCTGAGGAAGAGTGAGACCCCAACTCCTAAAAAAGTAGAAAAACTCAGCCAGGCACCACAGCGAACGCCTGTAATCCCAGTGGCTTCTGGAGGCTGAGGCAGCGGGATGCCCACAGCCCAAGTCTGAGGTTGCAGTGAGCTATGACACCATTGTACTCTGCTCAGAGCATAGGGTGGGACTGTGTCCCAACCAAAAAAAAAAAGGAAAGAAATAAAAATAAAAAATAAGCAAGAAAATTAAAAAAAAATAAGACTTCTGCATTTTTGTTTCAATCAGTAAATACAAGGTGGTGGTTGAGCAATGGAAATACATCATCCAAATTTAAATGTAAGGATTAAATCAACTCCTTTTTTAGAATGACTGTTAAGCAAGTTAATATTTCACTGAATATAAAGCACTCTTGACAGAAATAACATAGAACTGCAGAGCATGTATGTATATAGAAAAGGACAATATAATATGCTTTTGTGTACTTTTCTGTTAAGGGCTTCATGATTCAGACAGGAGATCCAACAGGTACTGGTATGGGAGGAGAAAGCATATGGGGAGGAGAATTTGAAGATGAATTTCATTCAACATTACGACACGACAGACCATACACACTTAGCATGGCCAATGCTGGAGCAAATACTAATGGATCCCAGTTTTTCGTAACAGTAGTACCAACAGTAAGTATATCATTGTCTGTACACCACAGTTTTATAGGATATGATCTAAGAGAGTGAATTCAGAAGAGAGAGCTCTTTTTCTATTCTCTGAATTACTCGTATCTGCTAGGATATAAAATGAAAATAACTTAGAGAAGAAAATAGAAAATTATGTAACAAATCAGTTCAGACTTGGTAAAATAATACTTTCATTGTATTGGGAAGTATAATAGATTGTGAGTCAAGATACTTGCGTTTTAAGTCTCAAGTCTGCCACTCACTACTCACTGTACAACTTCTAACAAATTATTTTAGCTCAATGGGTCTGTTTCCTCATCTTTAGAATGGAAGAAATAGAATATAAATGAATTCTCAAGTTTAAGACCTTTTTTCAACATTTTAATATCTCTGAAATCAGAATATAAGTTATAATCAATGGTATTTTAGATTTGATGAAATACAGTATAAGATCTAACTTTATTGCTATATAGTTCTACAAAATTACAAAAATTATACACTTTTTTTGTAATTACATCAAGCAGTGGAAGAAAAATATAACTACAGTCTATCAGGTATATAATCTCATGTAATAGTAATAATACTTTTAGTATTATTATCCCCAGTTTTCAGTAATAGACAAGGAAACATGTAGATATGATGAACTTGTCAAAGATCAAATAAGTAAAAGAGGCAGCCAGCATTTGAACTTCGATCTGTCTAATGCCAAAGTACATGCTGCCTGAACTATTCTAAGCTGCATCTTAATTGTTCAGGCAAGATTCCTGCAGACAATGTTTAAAAGCCTTAGCCACAATTCTTGAAATCATGTCAAGTAACTTACCTTTAGGAAACATATTCCAGCTCCCTTGGTCTGAAAGATGGAGATATTTAATTAAACATACTACATTTCTATATTTTATCACATAAAGTGTTAACTTTTTAAAACTTTATTGCTAAGAAGTAAATATACTTCCTTTTAAATACCTAATAAAATGAAGCATAAATTTAAATTTGTGTTAAGTTGCTCACTCAGATTTCCCATCCGTCCTTTTACACAGCCCTGGCTTGATAATAAGCACACCGTATTTGGACGTGTGACTAAGGGGATGGAAGTCGTGCAGAGGATCTCCAATGTCAAAGTCAACCCCAAAACAGACAAGCCCTATGAGGATGTCAGCATCATAAACATTACTGTGAAGTAAAGCAAGATCTGTTTGCTTGTGTTTGCAAATAAAAATGCAATATTAAACATGAGAGCATTTTACATTGGGAAGCTTAAGACTTGCTGAACATAAAAATCATGTTTCAAAGATTTGTATTTTTCATTAAAGGCCATTTTTTAAAACTGCCTTTGGTTTTTCTTGCAGTATTTCTAATCCTGGGAGATGATAAATGGAAAGGGAATAATCTCAGGCATATAGCACTGATTAAAGGTAACTTCTAATGAGCCTCAAATATTAAATAATTATAATAGTTTCCCCCATCCATAGTTTTGTTTTCTGCTGTCAACCATGGTTCAAAAATAAGGGACTATAGTATGATATTTAGAGAGAGACCATAGTCACGTAACTATTACAATAAACTGTTTTAGCTGTTATATTTTATTATTTTTGTTAATGTCTTACTACACCTAATTTATAAATTAAATTTACCACAGGTATAAAAAGTATAGCAAAAAGCAGTATATACAGGGTTCAGTGTTATCTCAGGTTCCAGGCAGCCATTGGGGGGCTTAGAGTGTATCCCCATGGATAAAAGGGGAAACAAATAATGAGAATGGTATGTATCTGTTCCTTAACTTCTTAAAAACATGTCAGATATTTTGCCTCTAGATACATAAAGAAGGGCAGATCCTTCCTCTAAGGAAAAAACCAAAAATACTAGGTAGGATCTGATATTATATACTATTTCAAACAAAAAAAAATGACATGTTTTTCTTTCATGCCAAATATTTTTATCTTTTGGTCACCATTAAGGAGTAGTAACAAGGATGCTCGGCGCCCATAGCACAGTGGTTACGGCGCCGGCCATGTGCATCAAGGCTGGTGGGTTCGAACTCAGCCAGGGCCAGGTAAACAGAAATGACAACTGCAACAAAAAAAATAGCCAGATGTTGTGGCGGGCTCCTGTAGTCCCAGCTACTTGGGAGGCTGAAGCACAAAGAATCACTTAAGCCCAAGAATTTGAGGTTGCTGTGAGCTGTGAAGCCACGGTACTCTACCCAGGGCGACATAGTGAGACTCTGTCCCCTCACCCCCAAAAAAAGTAGTAACAAGGGAAGCTTAAATAAATAAACATGAAGTCCCATTTGTCAATTTTTGCTTAATAATTATTAAGTATTCTTTCAAATACAAGAACCGTAATAAATACCCAAATCCTTGGTTTTATATGCAAGTTCATGTATTTTCACATTCTTTTCTATTGTAGCCAAATAATGTTTTCTCTCTTCTAGTATTTTGTTTGTAATTATACCATCAAGAAGTATACATAAAAGTGCTGGTATTTAATAATGGAGATACTAGTAGAAAATGGAGCAGTAAGATAATATGAACTCAAAGTCCTGTTTCAATTTCATCTCTTCTTCACTTACCCTTATAACTTACTTCGTAACTATTAAGAAGCACTGCTCTAGTTTCCAGACATACTCTTCCAGTAACGTACAGGAGGAACATGCTCAAAAGACTTGTTTAGGGAATTCATCTTTTATGCTTTAATCAGCAGTATTATTTCCTTTACCACAAACTTATAAAATACAAGAATTTAAGACACTGTGCTACTTTAAACTAGTGTGTCCTCCTTTTTAAAAGTGGAACTTAAAGTTGGATATAAAATGACTTTCCACTGTGACATTGAGCTTTTCTTCTTAATTTTAGGTGTTGAGACTTACCTAACTAATTTTATGCATTCCTAAAAGTTTGATCTAAATTTTTGGTAATACTGCCACCAAGTGGTACAATGTCTCATTCTCCCCTCAAATATACTGAGTGAAAAATAATTTGACTAATCAATTTTTCCATTCATGTCAAAACCTTAACCTAATTAGCAGTTTCGGTTAACCTTAACCTAAAAACCATAGTAATATAATAATATAATATGGTTTTTTAAGGCATGTTTTAAATTACCAAGATATATCATACCTACTCATTAGTCCTTATCATTCTTTATTCCTTTAGAGAAGAATATAGCTATCTTCCTTCCTGTTACCACTTTGCAAATTCCTTTACCACATGAAAAGCCTTTTTCTTAGCAGTATTAGTTCATACATTACAGCTAAATTTTCCAAGCCATTTTATAAATTAGTCATTTAAAATGCTATGTTCTCTTATGAAAAAAAAGTAACATTTAAAATTTAAGAAGCAATTAAAAAAATGAAGCTTCACTTTGTTCAGTGCAAAGTTGTAGCTCTTCTTACAAAAAACTACAGTTTTATTTATTTAAATATGACCTACATTGCAAATACGGAATAATATATTCTAAATTTTTGCTTTAGGCAAGTCAATCCCCACCCCATTGTGTTTTATTATTTCTCTTAAGCACAGCACAAATAATGACAGTTTAAATGGGTTACTAGGAATAATACTAGATAGATGGTTTAAGAAACACGTTTTAGAATAGGACTTCTTTAAAATGATTTTAACATTTTATTGCTATCTGTACCGATCATGTATGTAGTGCAAATAATAGCTTCTGGCTGTTAAAGCTGAATTATAGACCAGGGCTATCCATTTGACAAACTTGCTTTACATAAATCATATAATAATATATAGGCTTAATACAGAAATTCATAGTGATGAGACAAATAAATATTGTATTTAAAACATCTCTCTCATCCTTAACTTGACATTTCACAAGAAATGCCACATTCTTAACTGATTATTAGTGAAAGAATACAACCACAAATAGTAATAGAAGCCTGAGAAAAGTATCTCTTTAAAAATAAAAATCACACACACTACTGCTATCTATACATTATAATCAGGTCCAAGCATAGTTTTTTAAACTATGTTCAGTTACATGCTAAGATTGTGAATTTAAAACTTAGTTCAATTGGTGAAATAATCTTAATAACTTAGAAGGGAACCAAGTTCACATGTTAGTGTTATACTTTTTTTTTTTCCCCAATCACCTAGTAAATAGTTTAAGGGGTGACAAGTAAATGCAACACCTTTTTTATTTTTCACAATTATTGAAATCAGTCAAATACTAAATAATTTAATTCAAAATTATTACTTATGCACACAAACTACACTTGTAACAGCATAAACTTTTACTTGAAAAACAAAGGACAAAACATTATATTTACTTATTTACATATTGCCCATATCATTGATGGGCTTTTTTAAATGCTTTGTTTCTAAAAGTTATTATTTTTAAACTAACAAAAATATTTTTGAAAAGACTAAACCAAAACAAGTGCCACCTAAAATTACATCTTGTTGTCAGACATCATTGTCCTCTCAAATCAACTAATAAGTTTTATGATTAAACTATCTAAAAGTTTAAAAGCATTTTAAAGACCACAAAGTTTCAATCTACCCATTTAAATATAATAAATTGCGCTTCCATTATAAGAGAGTATCCTTTAAAAATGAAAAACAGTAAAGAACGCAAAATTTTTATTTACTCACAACACTGAATAAATGTAAACTTTTAAAAATATTTCTTTGCCTTCTTTAGACATAGTTTTCTTCTTAAATAGCTTTTCAAGGCCTTATCATGAAGAGCTTTGATCACGTTCTCTTGTCAAGATAAATGCACTTATTATGGGAAAGTAATAAGCATTCCCCATTCTTTAAATGACTTCTCTTAAGGTAAAGTTAGTTTTCCATTTAGGTCTCTACCTTTTATTTAACGCTGACCCTGGTTTTCTGTTACTTACCACATTTTACCCATAGTCATACCCCCAAGGATGCAATTTTATTTAGCAAGAAAACACTACCAAGTACTTTAAATGTTGAAAAATGGAAGGACCAATTTAGCTCTCTGACCCAGGAAATAATACATAAGCATAGTTATTATATATAAGACTAATGGGTCCTTCATAAGTGAAGATCAAATAACTTTCACAGTTTTGTTATTAGTTGTTCTTCAATTTATCACTAACCTGACAAACAGGCCCAGTTAGATAACATTTCATTGTGTCTCACTGTGTTTTATACAAAATGCTTTAGGAGAAAAGTTTTAATGAGACACTGTATAAAATATTAACTTTCTATAGCTTATAGTTGTTAGCATTAAACAACTGAAAATAAAAGTAAAGTAATCCTATTACCCAAATATGCAGTTCGGATTCTATTTCATTAAGCAAGTGTCACTTCTACTACTAAATACTGCCAAAATTCAATAAAAAGGCAGGATAAAGAAGCAGCTATATCTCACTAAGAGGTTTCATTAGCCACTCAGTTGCCTATTCTTTTGTCATTGAAACAATGAACCTTCACTTACCCTTTCTCTGTCTGAAAGACTACTTCTTTCCCAATATATGGGTCACATATAATCTGAAAAACTTAAATAATAAATGTACTATTTAAAACAATGTATATTCAAGAAATCTCTATTTAATCCAATCTAATCTGCTCAGATATTTAAATTTTGCCACAAAATAATTTTAAAACAATAATGTACTGAATTCCCAAACCAAGATTCTTTTTATATACATATCCTAAATTATCATCTTTGAGAACAGAATTTCGTACATGTTAGGTGCAAAGTAACTCTTCACTACAAAACTCCGAACAATTGCTGCATTTAAAATTAAGCAACATCCAACACTCCAGCAGCCACAAGTTGCCGTGACAGCCAATCCAACCCTTCATAAAGTCCCATACCACTTCGAGCATCACAGCCCTGAATATACCAGCTACGGCCACAGCATAATTTATGAAGACTGAGAAGTTCAGTGATTTCATCTACTGACAGTGCTCCAGCAACATCCTGAAAGATATGTATATATACACATACATATATGTAAATACATCATAATTTTTCTATCTATCCAAATTATCATTTTTCTAATTATTATCATTTATATAGAAATTGGTTGACAGCATTCTAACAAAAGCCTAAGCAAAGGTTAAAATCTAGATTCATCTTTCAGTAATTATCAGACTAATAAGAAAATAAAGAGTTTGGTTAAAGTGATAAAGTGTATGTATGTATTTTTTTGCAAGGATAACCTAACAATAAAATCATTAAAGGTCATGCAACCTGAATGAAAAGACACTGCTTAATTCATTAGAAGGCATCAACCTAATAAAAAGAATTAACAAATGTACACCATAAAAATGGTTTATATGTAGGATTTATATAATGAAGAGTTCATTACATTCCCACTTTGAACATCTTTGCTCTGACTTCCTAGGAGCAACTACTAGTAACCATTTCTTTCATATTTTTCCAGAAAATTTCCAGGTATATTCATGCAAATAAACACAAACAGGAATATACTTTAGGCTTTCTATATCTTGCAGGATTTTTTTTTTAACTTAACAAATATGTTGAAGATAGGTATTATTCCATTCTCTGTATAAGCAGATTTTCCACATTTTTAATATCAGAATTTCATGATGTTACATGTATGAATGCAACATACTTTACTTAACCAGTCTTATATTGAATATTCAAATTGAAGTTACATGCCTATGTGCTATTGTAAGTCCACATATATACACACATACACACAAATACATTTGGATATTGAAAATAAGGATATAATACTACAGGCAGACTTGCAGGATAAAGAGTATATGCATCTAAAACTTTGAAAAATACTGCCAAGTTGCCCTCCAAGAAAATGTCTATTTAATAACCATACTAATAGTGTATGTGAGTCTCTGAGGATTATGAAAAGTTTTCTTTTTTTTTTTTTTTGAGACAGAGCCTCAATCTGTCACCCTGGATAGAGTACTGTGGCATCACAGCTCACAGCAACCTCCAATTTCCAGGCTCAAGCGAGTCTCTTGCCTCCACCTCCCAAGTAGCTGGGACTACAGGCGCCCGCCACAACGCCCGGCCATTTTTTGGTTGCAGCCACCATTGTTGTTTGGCGGGCCCGGGCTAGATTCGAACCCGCCGGCTCAGGTGTACGTGGCTGGTGCCTTAGCCCGTTGAGCCATAGGCGCCGAGCCTATGAAAAGTTTTCATTTTAACTATCTGATAGGTAGAAAAGGATATCTTCACTTTGCCATATTTGCATATCTATCAATCATAGGTAAGGTTAAATGTACCAGTTCTTAATAGTTTGTCCTTTATATAAAGGAGAAAATTCTTTATCCTTCATTCTACTCTTCCCCTCCTATAACATCTATTCTACTCTACTTCTACCTCTACTTCACAGAAAAGCATTCTCATAGGCCAGGTGAGGTGGCTCATGCCTATAAACCAAGTACTATGGAAGACTGAGATGGCTGATCCCTTGAGTTTAGGAGTTCAAGACCAGCCTGAGCAAAAGCAAGAGCCCATCTCTAAAAAAATAAAAAAAATTAGCCAGTCATTGAACGGGTGCCTATCGTTCCAGCTACTCAGAAGACTGAGGCAAGAGGATCTAGTAAGCCCAAGAGTTTGACATTGCTGTGAACTACTAAAGGTGACAAAGTAAGACTCTATCTCCAAAAAAAGCATTCTCATTCTCCTAGAAGCTTACACTCAATATCTAAGGATTTTCAACTATTCTCATTCCTTGATCCTCCCTATTCAGTCACCAGTTCCAACAATTCTACCTCCAAAAAATCTCTTCCATCTGCGCTCGGCGCCTGTGGCTCAAGCGCCTAAGGCGCCAGCCACATACACCAGAGCTGGAGGGTTCAAATCCAGCCCGGGCCGCCAAACAACAATGATGGCTGCAACCAAAAAATAGCCTGACGTTGTGGCAGGTGCCTGTTGTCCCAGCTACTTGGGAGGCAGAGGCAGGAGAATCGCTTGAGCCCAGGAGTTGGAGGTTTCTGTGAGCTGTGATGCCACAGCTCTCTACACAGGGTGACAGCTTGAGGCTCTGTCTAAAAAAGAAAAAGGAAAAACCCAGCTGGATGTCACGGCAAGAGCCTATAATACCAGCAGCTTCCAGAGGCTGAGGCAGCGGGATGCCCACAGCCCGAGTCTGAGGTTGCAATGAGCTATGATGCCATTGTACTCTGTTCAGGGCATAGGATGGGACTCTGTCTCAACAATAACAACAAAAAAAAAATCTCTTCCATCTGCCCCACCTCTCTAATCCTCTAATTCAGGCTCTCAAGTCTTACTTGATTTTAGCAATTTACTGCATTTCCTTCTCTCTAGTCTCTTTGCCTGATTCATTCTACCCCCAGAATTAAGGTATTAATACACTGATACGATCTTATCACCAATTAGTAAAAAAAAACATTTTCAAGGTTCTCCTCTGTTCACAGTATTAAACCTCAATTTCTCAGTCTACCCTGTCAGCCCTTCAGTGTGACCTGAGCTGTTATTCTAGATTTTCTTCTTCATCCTCTGTCTATACCTCACAAATAGGTCCTCTTGATTCTCCTTAAAAAACATTAATGCTATTACTTTCTTTGGTTGTAATATTCTTTTCTTTCCATATCGCCTTGAAGTCTTAACAATAATTTCAAATCTTATAATAACTTCAACTATTGAATGCTATTGAAGTTCCTCATCAATCTTCTTAGTATTTGAATCACATGTATGTATTCACCAATATACATAGGAGTTTCTCATAAGCATCAACTACTTTATTTCTTTTCTGGATAGCACAGCACTTTTCATATAGATTGTACTCAAAAAACATAGCAGAAACTTTGTAAATATCTATTGAATTGATTCTCTTTTAAAATATTCCCAGCTGCTTTATGACACAGAATACACGAAACTACTAAAATAATACATAAAAACATATTACCTGTTTGTTGGCAAAAATCAGTAGCAAAGCATCTCGGAGTTCTTTTTCTATCAATAATTTAGCAAGTTCACTATGTGCTTCACTAATTCTGTCTCTATGACTGCTATCAACAACAAACACAACAGCTACGAAAAAAGAAATCCACAGAAATATTTAATTAGTAACTTATTAAGGTTCAATAACTGGACTAAATATTTAATGCTCTATCTTATTTTCATTATACTTTCTCTACTATCATTATTTTCACATAAAGATTGCCTATTATGGTAGGAACACCAAAGTATAACTCAAGTAGTTCATATAAATTATTTGTTTTAGTTTCCCCACGTATGATGGGATCTACAAACATGCTCTATCAAACACAAATTACTCTGTATATCACTTACACTTACACAGTAAGTGATATACAGCGTGAATGAAAATGTGCCTCTTATGTCGTCTACCTACTTATGCTATTTGTTCTTTGAATACTATGGTCTTTAGCAAAAGTTGGTCTTTTAAGAACAAAAACATCACCATCTTTATCTTTGCAAAGTATTCTCTCTAGGCTAAATATTCCCAGATTTTCAACCATTCCTCATATTTAAAATTCCATTTTTTTTTTTTACAGTTTTTGGCCAGGGCTGGGTTTGAACCTGCCACCTCTGGCATATGGGCCTGGTGGCCTACTCCTTTGAGCCACAGGTGCCGCCCTAAAATTCCATTTTTTAATATCATAGTTCATTCTAAATTTAACACCAAAATCACAAGTAAAGATAATTAGCAAGTCTCTCATTTTGGTGGAAAGTAGGATGACATATGGAACAAGTGGTATAAACATAAACATGTTGGAGTGTAGGAGGCAAAACTGTAGAATGTGGCCCAAAAGAGAATAACAGCGAGGGAGAATCTATGTGATAAGATGCGGTATAGGCAAAAGCAAGCCACTATAAGTTCTTTTGCAGATAACAACTATTTGTGAACAGAAATGAAGGAGTGGGACTACTGAGAGATTGTAATGGGATAAATGTTGAAATGAATTGAACAGCAGAATAATAGCCAGGTGTTGTGGCGGGTGCCTGTAGTCCCACATTATCCAGCTGAGGCAAGACAATCACTTTGAGCCCAAGAGTTTGAGGTTGCTATGAGCTATGACCCCACAGCACTCTACCGAGGATGACAAAATGAGACTCTGTCTCAAAAAAAAAAAGAAAAGAAAAAGGGATGACCCACTGATATTTAAATGTATAGTCAAGTATTCAGTCATAAATGCTAGCTTTGCTAGTTTAAATCAGTGTACTAAAAATTGTCATCCTAAAACTCTGAAAAGATGTTAAGTTTTGACTCTTACCTTGAGTGTTGAGGTAATAATGTTTCCACAATGGTCTTAATTTGTGTTTTCCGCCTACATCCCAAATAGTGAATTTTAGATTTTTATATTCTACAGTCTCCACATTAAAACCTGTTTTTTAAAAAAAAAAAAAAAAAAGTTACTTTTATACTATATTTATGACAAATGACACATCAAACACAGGCTGTTTTATAATTGTGACTTACAAGTTAACAACATGCAGGATATTGACTGCAGCCAATCAACTCCATTTCTAATCCTATATAGGGAATGTCCACCTTAACAGTTGGCAGCCCTCTAGACCTCCACCAGGGTCTCCTTAGGACCTTAGAATCCATGTACCTGCCACTTCTGCACCACTAGTACCCCTAACCCTAACCCTCAGCCAGCGTCATCAATTCTATATTGCTGCAAACATCCCACCAATACTCTGTTCCTTCTTATTACGCATTTCAATCTCATAGCCACTGAATCTTAAATGTTGGTGTCTCTTTAGAGCCAAAAAACAGGCCACATTACTCTGCTACGGTTATCAATTAAGACCCAAGAATTCAGCTTTAACCTAGGGTTTGTCCATAAAATCTCCATTAAGTTTAAAAAAGCAATACTTTACTTACCAATTGTTGGAATGGGCTGCATGAACTCATCCTGTTTTAACTTAAACAAAATAGTAGTTTTTCCAGCACTGTCTAATCCTAATGTAACAACTCGAATTTCCATTTTTGGTCCAATGTGAACTCTATTGTCCTAGAATTTAAAATTTTTTACAAGTTTTGAACTTGATATGGAATTAGAAAATAATATAGCATTTATATGTTCTCTTTATAAATAAATGACCTTTGTTAATCCATGACTCTCTCATTCCTAGACCAACTGTCATCTGAACAGTAGTCTTCAGAATCCCTAAATCTGATTTTCTCTGAGATGAATTCCTCCCCATGGCTAAATCTTTCCTTTGTAAAACTGACCATTTTACCTTAGATTAAATAAAATATACCACTTAATTTTTCCAAAAAATCTGGAAAAACTGAATCTTCTTTAAATCTTTAAGCATGTTTTATGCTATACTAAAACTCAAAAAAGTGCCACATTAATTAAAAACAAAAACCGGGTTTGGTGCCCATAGCATAGCGCTTATAGCGCCAGCAACATGCACCGAGGCTGGCGGGTGTGAACCTGGCCTGGGCCAGCTAAACAACAATGACAACTGAAACAAGAAAATAGCCAGGTATTGTGGCGGGCACCTGTAGTCCCAGCTACTTGGGAAGCTGAGGCAAGAGAATTGCTTGAGCCCAGGAGTTTAAGGTTGCTGTGCGCTATGACACCATAGCACTCTACCAAAGGCAACAGAGTGCAACTCTGTCTCAAAAATAAATTTAAAAAGCATAGTATCTGAAATATCTGGATATATCATATAGTACTTTGATATTTTCCTTGGAGATGTCAGGTCATGGCACGGCGCCTGTAGCTCAAATGGCTAAGGCACCGGCCACATACACCAGAGCTGGCAGGTTCAAATCCAGCCTGGGCTTGCCAAATAACAATGAAAACCTGGCTATTTTTCCAACCAAAAAATAGCCAGGTATTGTGGTGGGCACCTGTAGTTCCAGCTACTCTGGAGGCTGAGGCAAGAGAATCCCTTGAGCCCAAGAGCTTGAGGTTGCTGTAAGCTATGATGCCACAGTACCCTACTGAGGGTGAAAAAGTGAGATTCTGTCTCAAAAAAAAAAAATGGGCAGCACCTGTGGGTCAGTGGGTAGGGTGCAGGCCCATATACTGAGGGTGGTGGGTTTGAACCCAGCCCTGGCCAGCTAAAACAGCAAGGACGACTGCAACAATAATAACAAAAAAAAAGCCCGGTGTTGTACCAGGTGCCTGTAGTGCCAGCTACTTGGGAGGCTGAGGCAAGAAGATCGCCTAAGCCCAAGAGTTGGAAGTTGCTGTGAGCTGTGATGCCACAGCACTTTACCGAGGGTTAACAAGTGAGACTCTGTCTCAAAAAAAAAAAATTCTATAATTCATCAATTTCCTTATTGTCTCTTCAAGCTAATTATCATAAAATGAAAATCAATCATAATTTGATAGAAAACATACCTAAAGTATAGTACATTACCTTTGTAAAAGTGACAGGGATGCTGGCGTCCAATTGAATGTGATCTGCAACCTCTGTAAACTGCTGCTGCTGTTTCTGCAATGTTTCCAGTAACCTTGTAATTTCTTGTTTTGCCAAGACAACTCTACAATCATCCTAGAAAAGGGAAAACAGTATTTTTTGTTAAAGAAATAAAGAAAAGTGGCCAGGCACAGTGGCTCACACCTAAAATCCTAGCATTCTGGGAGGCTGAGACAGGAGGACCCCTTGAGGCTAGGAGTTCAAAGTTAGCCTGGACAACCCTGTCTATAAAAAAGGTAATTTTAGAAAAATGAGCTAGGCATGGTGGCACACACTAATAGTCCCAGCTACTTTAAGAGGCTAAAGGAGGAGGATGAGGATCACCTGAGCCTAGGAGTTTGAGGCTGCAGTACCATCCTAAGTGAAGTAATTCAGAAACAGAAAAATAAATGCTGCATGTTCCACTTATAAGTGGGAGCTAAACTATAACTACACAAGGACACCCAGTGAGGGGGGTGAATATGAAAAATAGGGCACAATGTACACTATTCAGGTTATGCGTACACTAAAAGCCCAAATTCACTATACAATAAAAATAAATTAGGCTCGGCGCCTGTGGCTCAACAGGCTAAGGCGCCAGCCATGTACACCTGAGCTGGTGGGTTCGAATCCAGCCTGGGCCCGCCAAACAACAATGACAGCTGCAACCAAAAAAAAAAAATGGCCAGGCGTTGTGGTGGGCGCCTGCAGTCCCAGTTACTTGGGAGGCAGAGGCAAGGAGGCTTAAGCCCAGGAATTAGAGGTTGCTGTGAGCTGTGATGCCATGGTACTCTATCCAGGGCAACAGCTTGAGGCTCTGTCTCAAAAAAAAAATAAAAAAATAAAAAAATTAATTAATTAAAAAATTTTGTTCTGAGGGGAAAATATTCATTCATATTGTTGCATACAAAAAATAATTTAAGACAATTAAAAAAAGAATGGATAAACTGCAGTATACTGATAAATAAAATCCTAGTTCATTTTTTTTTTAATTACATTTTTTATGGACAGGGTTGTCCAGGCTAACTTTGAACACCTCGCCTCAAGGGGGCCTCCTGCCTATATCACAATGAGAATAAACCACAACTACATGTGACGATATGAATTTTACAAACATAATTTAGGGTAAAAGAAGTCATGGCATGGAGAATTTAAAGTCTCACTATGTTGCCCTCGGTAGAGTGCTGTAGCATCACAGCTCACAGCAATCTCCAACTCTTGGGCTTAAGCAATTCTCTTGCCCCAGCCTCCTAAGTAGCTGGGACTACAGGCACTCACCACAATGCCTGGCTATTTTTTGGTTGTAGTTGGCCTGGGCTGGATTCGAACCCACCAGCTCTGCTGTATATGGCTGGCGCCCTAGCCACTAAGCCATAGGTGCCGAGCCATATAGTGTATAATTTCATTTATATTAATTACCATAACAACCAAGGTACGCATTAAAAGTTAGGATAGTGGTACACCCTTGTGGGAAGGCAGGCAGAAAAAAGTATGAGGGGATTTGGGGTACTGAAAATGTTGTGTTACTTTATCTATATACTGGTTACACACTAATGATCAGACATATTTCTATATATATATTCTACTCCTAGAAAGTTTTTAAAATAATTTAAGATACATATACACTGGCTTTTCTCCTTCTCTTTTTTTTTTTTTTTGAGACAGAGCCTCAAGCCCTGGATAGAGTGCCGTGGCATCACAGTTCACAACAATCTCCAATTCCTGGGCTCAAGCGAGTCTCCTGCCTCTGCCTCCCAAGTAGCTGGGACTAGAGGCGCCTGCCACAACACCCAGCCATTTTTGGTTGCAGCCGTCATTGTTGTTTGGGGGGCCCGGGCTGGATTCGAACCCGCCAGCTCAGGTGCACGTGGCTGGCACCTTAGCCTTTTGAGCCACAGGCGCCGAGCTGGCTTTTCTCCTTCTCATTCTACATCCCCAGGCCCTCCCCTCAAAGTCAAGAACTTCCAACTTTCTTGAATAGAATATTCTACACGTATACCAATACAATCTTCCTATGAAAGAGATCTCCCACTAACATAAGCACATGAGAGAAGTAGTGTTATCTGTTTTTGCTCACTGCCAGATACTTATATTAGTTTATAGCAATTCAGTGTTCTAGTTGCTCAGAACCATAACCTTGAAGTCATTCTTGGGTTCTCTCTCCTTCATGCTCTACATATGCTCTGCCAAGAAAAATTAACTGAATATCTAGAATCTGGGCACTAACCCCCATTATTCAAGCTACTATTTTCTCTCACCTGGAATTCTATCATATAACAGCCGCCTAACTGTTGAACTCCTTCCTTTCATCTTTGCCTTCTTTTAGTCCATTTTATACACATGAGCCAGAATCATCCTTTTAACAAGTAAGATCGACCCACTCTTGTGCTCAAAACCCTGCAATGGTCCGCCCAACTCAATCAACAGACATTGAAGTCCAATGTCTAAGGAAGACAGGGCATTCCTTACATAAAATTCCCTATTACCTCTGACTTCAGCTATTAACCCCTCCTTCAATTACTCTATTCTATCCAAGGAGGCCCTTTTTCTGATGTTTCTTGAACATACCAGGCACGCTGCTCTAGGGTTTTTGCTCTAACCATTTCCTCAAGTAGAATGTTCTTTCCCCAATAAGCCTTGAATTCCTTCACCTTCTTCTCATTTGAGTCTTTGCTCAAATCTCACTTTCTCTCTATAATGTTTACCCTGATTACTCTATTTAAGAGTGCAATCTGCTGTATGAACACAAACATACGATTTGTGGAGTTCATTTTTTTCTTAGCTCTTTTCACTTCCTAACACATAATTTACTTATTTAGATACAGTTAGCATTTATTGCCAATCCACAAGATTATGGCTTTTGCTTATTTTGTTCACTAATATACTCTTAAGTACTTAAAAGTACATGTCAATACTAGATGATCAACAGACATTTGCTAAATGAATAAACAAATATTCAGCCTCTAGCATCAGGCCTAGAACTTAAGATGATGCATAATTTCTTTGAAGGAAAGGGATGGCAATGCATAGGTGGTTTGTTGAGTTCCAGCCAAAACATCACAAAGCAGAGGACAGAAGAGTAGTATTGCAGCTGAAAAACAACTTAATAAATGGCATACACATAACTGTTACAGTTCAATGTGGTAAGGACCGAATGATAATTTAATATTGGTAAGGCTATAGGCTGGCCACATTTCTATAAGAGAAAAAGCTCTAAATGATAAAAGATTTAGCCTACAAATGACTTGAAATCAACACAATTATCAATAAAGATAAGAGAGACTGAAGCTTTTCTGAAATTCCTAGGGCAGTAATTATGCTACATCTCACCTATAGGTATGTAAAAGTAGACCTAAAACAGAAATGTGGGCTTGGCGCCTATAGTTTAGGGGCTAGGGCACCTGCCACATACACCAGAGCTAGTGGGTTCAAACCTGGCCTGGGCCTATGAAACTACAACAAGAAAATAGCTGGACGTTGTGGTGGACACATGTAGTCCTAGCTACTTGGGAGGCTGAGACAAGAGAATCATTTAAGCCCCAAGAGGTTGAGGTTGCTATAAGCTATGACCCCATGGCACTCTACCAAGGGTGACACAGTTGGACTCTGTCTCAAAACAATAAAATAAAATAAAACAGAAATGTGTAAGACTGAGACTAACCAGGACTATTCTAGTTTGAGGCATAAAAAAAAAAAATGAGTAAGACTGTTTTGTTAGAATAATCTAATAACTAGGTTTATAATAACATAATTTACAAGGTAAATAATCTGAAAACTGTACAACAAACTGCTTATAATACCTCAACCATCATAAAATATGTGTTTACTGTGATAAGGAAGTAAAACACAACTGAATTAGAACACAGGTAGATAGATTATGCCAGAGAGGCACTCCTCCCACCACGATGCCTCCCAAAAAAAGACTAAGGAAGACAGCAGCTTCAAAGAAAAGGGAACATTTGAGCTGGACCTTGAAGGAGAAAAAAAGAGATATAGGTACTTCAAGCAGAAAGAATAGCACATATATGCCTAGCAAAAAAAGAGTAAAAGGATTTGGAATGAGTAAAGAATGACATGAAGTTTGAAGGCCTTCTAGAACCCAGGTCTTCATAGTGGAGAAGGGAGGATTTTGAAGGAAAAGACACTGACATGGCTAGTAGAGCAATTTGAGGTTAGAGACTATGTCCTAACAGCAAGGTCAACACATGCAGCAGACACAAAATGTTCATCAAGGCCAGGTGAGGTGGCTCATACCTATAATCCTAGCACTCTGGGAGGCTAAGGTGGGAGGATTGCTTGAGCTCAGGAGTTCAGAGACCAGGCTTATACAAACCAAGACCCTGTCTCTAAAAACAGCCGGGTGTTGTGGCGGGCACCTGTAGTCCCAGCTACTTGGGAGGCTGAGGCAAAAGGATCACTTGAGGCCAAGAGTTTGAGGTTGCTGTGAGCTATGATGCTACGGCTCTCTACAAAGGGTGACAAAGTAAAACTGTGTCTCAAAAGAACCCAAACAAACAAACAAAAAAATGTTCATCAAATTGATAAAACAGGCTAGCATGTACCTCTGGTAATTATTTACTTAACTTTATAACTAAGCTCCAAATCACACTTAAACTACCTACCTGCTGCAAAGTCTTTTCACAATGAAGGCATGCTGTTGAGACTTGGGACAACAAAATAGTCATATCTTCTTGTTGTTGCCTGAGCCAAATCAGTTTTTCACGAACATGAGCATCAACAACACTTAGAGCCATTTCTTCTTGACGACACAGAGTTTCATGCAGATCAGAAAAATAAGCTCGGACACATGACCGGGCATTCTCTGCAGTACCTGGTACCTACACAAACAAGTTTTAATCAATTGTAAACTTAACAAAGATTTTATATATAAAATATTAAAAATATAATATAGATCGTGTAGATTTATATATTAAATTCCAAAATTTAAATTTCCATGCTAGATCTTTTGCTTAACTATAGACTTTGATTATTCAACATAAATGATATCTCAAACTAAATGGAGTGCCTAAACCCCAGCCTCCCCCAATATCCACTGCCAAGGTACCCTGTACTTCTTCCTCACAAATAAATAAATTACCGTATTTGAAACTATCTCTCTGGCACAATGAATATTAAGTTCACTGAAGAGACTTTTTAAAAAAACTTACTTCCAGTAATTAGTGCAGTATTAGCACATTGTAATTGCTATAAATACTTTCCTGGAAGGTAAAAAGGTAAAAAAAAATAAGCAGGTAAAAAAGGAAAAAAAACTCCATACATGTTCTGTGTGAGCCATTCCAATTCCATCTTCCACAATTTGTTCTCCTCCTTCAATGTGCTGAACAATTCCAACTAATTTTCTGGAATAATCTGAGATTTCCTCAGTGAAAGTCCGTATGCAGTGAGCCATATCTAAAATTGATGCTCGGATCTGATTAGCTTCTGGTTCCAATACTGAATGCTGCAAAATGCAACATAATTGATCCTATAATTCTTCTTTTAGGTATATATCCAGAAGACCAAAAATCACATTATAACAAAGATATTTGTACCAGAATGTTTATTACAGCCCAATTCATAATTGCTAAGTCATGGAAGAAGTGCCCAAGTGCCCATCGACCCATGAATGGATTAATAAATTGTGGTATATGTACACCATGGAATATTATGCAGCCTTAAAGAAAGATGAAGACTTTACCTCTTTCGTGTTTACATGGATAGAGCTGGAACATATTCTTCTTAGCAAAGTATCTCAAGAATGGAAGAAAAAGTATCCAATGTACTCAGCCCTAATATGAAGCTAACTTATAGCTTTCATATGAAGGCTATAACCAAATTATAGCACAAGAATATGGGGAAAGAGGCAAGGGATGGGAGGGGGGATGAGTGGAGGGAGGGCAATTGATGGGGACACACCTACGGTGCATCTTAGAAGGGTATAGGTGAAACTTACTAAATGCAGAATATAAATGTCAACACAATAACTAAGAAAATGCCACGAAGACTACGTTAACCAGTTTGATGAAAATATTTCAGATTGTATATGAAACCAGCACATTGTACCCCATGATTGCATTAATGTACATAGCTATGATTTAATAAAAAAACAAAAGCAACATAATTATAGAAAATAACTCATAGCATTGACTAATGATATTAAAAAATTATTTAAATCCTTTGTATTAATACAAAGAAATATCAGCCAAAAGTGGCTTTCATAACACATTTAGAAAAAGCACAGGATAAGATAAAAAACACTAACTCGCTTTTTCTTATTAATTGGAAAACCATTTGTCCCACAAACAAATAACTTAAAAATTTGGAAGTCCATTTATTGTTAAACAAGAGACCAAGAGATTACCTCTAAAATTATAAACATAATAGTTTATAATCTGGTAAACACAAATGTTGTTAAAATAATCCAGTGTGTTATGAAAACATGCAAACAAAGAAGATAATTTTTACTTCCCACTGGAGAACTATTTTGCAGTAAACAAAGAATCAAGAGGCCTCTCTAAACTGACATTATAACATTCAGAAATTAAATCTCTCTCTAATCAAAAAAAAAAAAACACAAAAGAAAGGAAATTAAATCTCTCTTTTCTTTTCATGCAACCAAGCTCAATTCATGCATCACCTAATTCTTCTTCAATCCCTTTTATATAAACAACAGGTCAGTAAAAATAAGTGAAAGCTGGTAACTAGAGTCATCTAATTCAATTAAATTCATACCTTGTGACCTTGATGTTTTCCATATTCTTTGCAGACACAGCACATGAGTGGGCTAGTTTGACAACCTTCTTCCAAGCAAACAAACTCAATGGCATGCACCTGGTGCTGAGAGCACATGGTTTTCTCATGAGGTTTATCAGCTAGAGGCACTCGCCTGTGTTTTGCTAACGTCTTTGTAGAATGCGTAACTTGGGAACACTCTGAGCACAAATGAGTTGCACATACAGTACAGTATACAGATGCAACATGAGCTTCATCTTCATCGCAACGAATGATGCTCTGACAAACAAAAAAATAATGCCTTAAAATTGAACCCAATCAGTATAAGACAACAAATTTTGAAATATAGAAGCCCATAATTTTTTCTAACAGACTAGATTTTATATATGAAAATATACTGGAGATTAAGCATGATGGTCGCTCACTATGCATCTGAAGATATGTTTATTTATATGGGCAAGTGAGAGGCTATTTCTAAATTTGACTATCAATACATGTTATAAAATACAGGTCAAAAACAAAATTATTCTCACAATTCAAAGATCTTTTCCACCACTTTACTAAACCATGATTGGAAATCTTTTTATAAGACTAAAAACATCTGATATTAAATATTATCTATCCACGTTGCCTTAAATGTTACTTGACATGATGATACATAGAAAAGACAAAAGCATAAATACTACTTAGATAATCTGGGAGATGCATCAGAAATAACTGTGAAACTTTTATAAATACAGATTCTCAGGCTCGGCGCCTGTGGCTCAAGCGGCTAAGGCGCCAGCCACATACACCTGAGCTGGCGGATTTGAATCCAGCCCGGGCCCACCAAACAACGAAGGCTGCAACCAAAAAATGGCCGGGCGTTGTGGCAGGCGCCTGTAGTCTCAGCTACTTGGGAGGAGGAGGCAGGAGACTCAATTGAGCCCAGGAATTGGAGGTTGCTATGAGCTGTGATGCCACGGCACTCTATCCAGGGTGACAGCTTAAGGCTCTGTCTCAAAAAAAAAAAAAAAAATACAGATTCTCAGACTCCAACCTGGAAAATTCTTATTTTAAGAGGTTGTGGATGAAGCCTGGACTTGTGTATTTTTTTCTAAATATACACAAGTATATTCTAATAGCTCCACAGGTGAGTCTACTGTACAATTTAAGCAAATTCAAAAAATAATAAAACTTATATGTAATATTATCTCTAATTCTCAACAAACACTAAAATGTATTTCAAGTAAGTAAAAAATTACATGTCAGATAATCAAGAATGACTTTAACACTTTGCTGAATATTAAAAGGCCATAATTGGAAGGAAAAAGATTTGGTATAAATTTTTTCAGAAATAAAAATCAGAAAACACATCAATGGTGTCATTAATACAGTAAAAAAAAAGAGAATCAAAGTTGAGCAGTTTTGTTTGTAATTATGACAAATGTGTATATGTACCATAAAAAATTCATGTCTTCTGCTTTCTAGACCTGACAAAAAATTTACAAAGTTGGCTCAGCTCCTATAGGTCAGCGGCTAGGGTGAAAGCCACAAACACGGGAGCTGGCAGGTTCAAACCCAGCCCCAGCCTGTCAAACAACAATGATGAGGACTGCTTTACTGAGCTTCAAATGCACCCAGCCCTCAGGGGATCAAAGCTGAGACAAAGGGCAAGCAGCAAGAGGCTGGAACTGACAGCTAAGAATGACTTCTGACTGACTCTGTCCCAACACAAACTGCAGCCAGGATCAAGTAGTGGCACAGCCAGGACTGATTTGCAGTCCAGCGTCTGATCCACAGGGGAGGATAGCCGGGACAGAAACAAATTCTGTGAAGTTGTTCTGTTCTGTCAGCAACATCAATCAAGGGCAGGGTTGAAACTGAGTGAATCACCCCAGCCCACATTAAGCACCCGAGATTGTCAGGCCCCACCTCCCCCTGCCAGAGAGTGGCAGAGAGGAGCTGCCTGACTGAGGAGACACAGATCTCCCCGTGACTCAGGCAGGCGCAAACCCCTGGAGCATCTGCTCATTGGAAGGAACTGAATCACAGCCCTGCAGGGTTACCAGTGATGGGGTGTGATAGAGATGCAAGGTGGGGAAGGAGGCATCAACCTTCCCAGGCTAATTTATTTGCTGGGTGGGTCCTTCTGATCTCACGGAGCACCGGAACAAGTTATACTAGAGCTGCCAGCAGAACCCTGCTATCTAGTTGCCAGAGACCTTTTGAATTCTCACACCTGAACTCTCCCTTAGCAAGATTATAAAAGAGAACTTTCCAGACATGCCAAGAGAATCCAAAATTCAGATAACAGAAAGTTTCAGAACCCCAGCACAACTCAAACAGTATAAGACATCCCCCAGGCACATCATAATTAACTTCATTAAAGTCAATATGAAGGAGAAAATTCTGAAAGCAGTCAGACATAAGAAAACTATAACCTACAAGGGGAAGAATATTAGAATAACTGCAGATGTCTCTGCTCAAATATTTCAAGCTAGGAGAGGATGGTCATCAACTTTTAATGTTCTAACACAAAATAACTTTCAATCCAGGATCCTGTATCCAGCTAAACTGAATTTCATTTATGATGGAGAAATTAAATACTTTAATGACATCCACATGTTGAAGAAATTTGCCATAACTAAACCAGCTCTGCAGGATATTCTCAGACCTACCTTCCATAATGACC
>CAUYRH010095006.1:0-12661 GCA_963574655.1 Perodicticus potto
GAGAGATAGCCCTCATAGCATTTTCTTAATCACTATATAAAGACATTGATACTCTACATTTGATAAGTTTCACCAGTACCCTACTAAGATGCACCGTAGGTGTGATCCCACCAATTGCCCTCCCTCCACCCATCCTCCCTCTCCCCACCCCTCCCATTCCCATTTCCCTGTATTGTTGTGCGATAATTGGGTTTTATCCTTCATATTAAAGCTATAAATTATCCCAATATTAGGGCTGAGTACATTGGATACTTTTTCTTCCATTCTTGAGATACTTTGCTAAGAAGAATATGTTCCAGTTGATTTTAAAATCTCTTACACATTCCATGATGTACTAAAATACAAGAAAATACCCAAATAATTTTGTTATATTATTAACTATGCCTATATTCAATACCACTAACCTCAACATTTGGATCAAAAGGATTTAGGAGAGTCTGAGCCAAAATGTTCCAATTAAAATATTTTAGAAATTAAGAAAATATTTCCAGTGATTTTCCTCCAGCCCATGATATAGCTAAACAACTTCTGTCTGATACAGAAATGGGTGCTCAGTTCAAAGCATTTCAGTTAAAAAAAGAAAAATGTCAAAACAATCATCATCTCTGTAGGAAAAACAAATAGCTGACTGAATGACTTGTAGACTTTCCAGTGATTGCTGAGATGTCCTAGAGGTATGGCCAGAGGGTTCCTCAGCCACAAACACAGAGAAATACAGAGAACTATTGGCCCCTCCACACAAGCAATGAAAAGACTCCAAGAACAATCGCATACACCTTTAATTATCATCTTTCTAAGCTCTCCTTTAAGGATAAAGAAAACAAAAGTATAATTTATGTTTACAGTTCCATGACACATAAAAAATATAATTAAAGTACTAAATCTCTCCAAAGAAATGTGATGTACAAAATTAAATTCAGCATTTAGCTGGAAGGAGTCCCTTTGGAGGTAACAGGTTTGATATGTGAGGAATGAGTTTTGAAGTCCCATTGCTGATTTTTCAAGGGATGGTATTTTGGTCAGCCCTACTCTGATTTCTCCTTACAACTGTCAATCAGAATGAATTACAAAACATATTACCCAAATATCACCATCTAGCTACATTAACAGCCCCTGATTTTTGTTCTTTCAAATGTCATTTAGATATATGAAACTCATTTTTTTTTCTATCATGTTTCCAGCACCCTCTGTCAAGTCCGCATTTAACATTTCCCACACAAGAGGTTTTTTGTTTGTTTGTTTTCTTGGCTTTGGACTTCAGAATATGGAAAGTTACAGAGTTTGTTTATTTTTTAACCTTCTTTATTAGTTGTATAAAGCTGTCAACAACTTATGCAAGTCTTGAAAATACCAGGCTGATTTAAGAGAAACTTTCCTGGACTGGGTGGAAAGTGGGGAAAGGAGATAAACAAACAGAGGAATATAGGGAGGGGCAGTATTTTTTCCCTACAAGATTTCAATTTAACTTTTTTTAAAGCATAGTTCATCCCTCTAACATATCATTGGCTCTAATAAGGTTACCACAAACTCAAAAGGGTCAGAGTATAAGCTGTAAAAATTGAGTGTGTTATTTACAGACTTGGGCACTCACCACATTTGCCTGCATGAATCTAGAAGAAGCATTTTTGGCTCTTCTCATGAAAAAACTATTGGGAGGTCATATATCTGACAGTACTGTCTTTCCTCCTTATAGGATGGGAGCCCCAATCAATCTTTTGTGTTATGACCAGGTGTAAGTCATAAAACAGCAGTTATTGCAGGTTTTATGGATCTGAGAGCCAAGACACTCATGAGGAGGATAAGTTCATAATAGCTTTAAAGAGCAAACCATCCTTCAAGGTCCTAGGTTTCCATAGAGAGGCTGCTCCAGTGATCTGCAGCCTAACTTTTTACCGGCATTTCTTACCAATAGAAAATACTTCCACATTCACCTACTCAGCTAGATTATATGTATTTACTGTATTCAGAGCCTTTTTTTACTGGAGGGGGGCACACATTCATTGAAGGATTCCATTGTTTCCTTCGACCTGAAACCTGTCAACTTCCCAGTTAGAGATGTTTGAGGCTCATTTAATTTTCCAATGCCCCTCATTAACTCACACTGGGACTTTAGCCATGGCTTTTAACCTTTCCAAAAACCATAGGTTGAGCAGTCTACACCACAGCTTTTGAGGTGTTTTGTTCTAAATTTGCCCTTGCAAATGTTCAAAAAGGGATCCTTAGCCTTAATATCACTGAAGCGTGTCCTCTACTCCACCACCCTGAAAGGACCAATTCTTCTCTCAACTACCTGTCACTAGCAAAATAATTTAATACCACACTGCTCTAAGCCACTGAACAGAAATGTGTAAAGTCCAGAACTTCTTTCAATTCCTATAATTCATACTGTCTCATCTCCATGTATGTGGTAAATAAATTCCCATGGCAACCTATACTGGTATAATAATGGAAGAGGACTTAAAGGAGACTATAGGAAACTAACATAGGTCCACTTCTTCTGGCACCTCCTGTAGCAAGTGTCCCCACATTTGTTTCATTGTTTAATTTTACCTGTAGTACAGAGATCTAAGACAGGTTGCAGAGGCAGGCAACAAAGTAGTGAGAGCAATCCTTGGGGTCAAGTGTAGCATCTTAAATGCTACATCAAATTATTCTGTGTAGCTAGCCAACTATCAAGATGTCTTTTGTGGGTTCCTAAAAAGCAAAGAGTATCTATTGAACTAATTAATTAGTTCTTTAAACACCCAGCTTTCTCCTCCTATAATGATCTATCACTTATTAAACAAGGGCTGAGCTCCTCGCCCTGTGTGTGCTGGATGCTGGGGATACAGTGATAAATCAGACACAGGTCCAGCCCACACGTGGACCTCCTGGTGGGAGAGACAATCAATAAAGCAGTGACTCACAAGACCCGAAGGGCACTGCACTGGCTGAAAAGCGCTAGTAGCAAAGGTTTGTGGAGGAAATGAGTTCCACATGGGGTGACATTTAAGACAGAATAACCCTGACTTGGAGAAATATATCACTTAAAAGAATAACAAAAAGTTATGTTGCAAAATATGAAGGGAGTTGCCCTTTTGTTTGAAGTGAGTTTTACATGTAAAGGAATTTTTTCATGGAACCTCTGACAAACCCATGACAAATAGCCCCAAGATGAAAAGCTGAACTTTGAATTCACAAGAACAGCAGTGGATCTCAAGCATTTCTGAGATCTGATAATGTTTCCTTTTATGCATTTTTCTGTTTTTATCCCGAGATCATTAACCTACAGTAAAATGATCAGATTTTAAGTTTTCAGTTTGCTAAGTTTTGACAAATGTATATACCTATGTAACCACCACTCAAAACAGGATATAGAATATTCTCATTGCCCTCAAAAGTTATCCTTGCCTCACTTCAGTCCTTTCCATGTACACACACACCCTACTTAGACACAAAATCACTGCTGTGAATTCTTCTGTCACTATGGATTACTTTTACCTGTTCCTAAATTTCTCATGTAATAAATCATATAGCATTTACTTTTTTCTATCTGGGATATCACACGAACATTGAGGCAGCACACTTGAAGGGATTAAAAGACTCAAAACTACATTAAATAAATGAGCAATACAATCCCCACCATAGAGTTTCGGTATATCACTGTGTTTATAAAAAATATACATAGTTATGTATTCCTTTGGCTGCCTTTCAGTCCTAAGTCATTTGAGTCAAACTATTTTCTCCACAAGAAAAGTTCTCCTGTGTTCCAGAACACACACACAATCTTTCCTTGATGCCAACCTGACATGCTATGGCTATTGTGCCTTCCTCAAGTAAGTTGTACTTGGTTCTACTTTCATGCACGTTTCTCCCAAAGTATGATCCTTCGATTGTGCCATAAATACAATTTATGTAATGAGAAAAATTTCACTACAGAATGGGGAAGACTTCACATGAAGCCAGAAAATGGCCTGCCAGATGGAGTCTGAGAAGCTAAGCTGAAGCAGTATAGCTGACCTAGTCTCCTCAGTCTTCCCCACATATCTTCCATGATTATCTAGTTAAGGTTTCACCATGATTGTGAGAATGTTTTTCTCAGGAGATTTGAGGAAGCAGACACACGTCGACAATAGGTGTTGTGATACTGGTAAAGTTTACATTGATAATGTGATGTTTTCTTTGATGATTCTCTCCGATACCTTATTAAAGTGAGAATTACCTTTATGTTACTTAAACATTTTGCATTGTTAGAGTCAAGACTACTTTTATGTTGTTTTCTGTCAGATAAAGTTAAAATTCTCTAGGTTGGTTTCTTGGTATTCCCATTGTAAGAATTATTAGAATTGTAACTGAGGCAGAACAGAATTGAGAGGCTATTCTTGCTGTTCTCCAAAATCACTGGCCTTCTGACAAATAAAGCTTATTTGGACCTAAACCCCATCTCTGCGTATTGACTGGACAGTGACAGGCAGCTGGACCCTCTTCGTCTGGTAACACAAGGACACCACTGTGAACAGTGGTAAGAATCACTGCAGAGAGAAATCCATGCTAAGTGAAACAAGTGCTTGTGCCTCCCTATACTAGCTTTTGTTCTACCTTCATTTTCTTACTAGGTCACTGAATTCCACTGCCCATCATAAATTGGACTTTCCCTGCCCCTATTCAGCCCAGATGCTGCTGTCACATTCCACTCTTTAATCAGAATACAGAATGCCACATGCTGTGTGCATCAGAGAGAAAACAGGGCAGAAAAGACGGTTCAATAGTGGAATTAACAGGGTAGGGGAAAAAAGAGGGTTTTACCATATGCATGACTCATGCCTTACATATTTCCTTCTTCCAATACTGGGAAACTGTTATAATTTTATGATAATCTGCATATGTACAAAAATGCAGAGCTATTATGTGCGTATTCAAATATGTACACCATAAACAGAGACCAAAAACTGGTTCAAGATTATAAGAATAAGGAATTATTCTCAGATACCAGACTATTTTCATTCATATTTTTTTCCTTATTTGATCACAAGAGCCATCTGCCTCAATTTCTATCACCCCCTTAACAAATTACTGATTAATTTATCTGTGGGGAAAAAGGGACTACTAACAGGCAAATGCACGTTTTCAAACAATTTTGGGAAATCCAAACACACTTCCATTGCTCTGTAATTATAATCCTCTAAAGCAGCAGTTCTCAACCTGCGGATTGCGGCCCCTTAGGACTGTATTAAAGGGTTGTGGCATTAGGAAGGTTGAGAACCACTGCTCTAAGAACACTGAAAGTTTGAACTTAATGCAAGTTTGGCAATTTGCTCTCTGTTCCTTCCTGCTAAATATTGTACAGTGTTAGGTCTTTTGTCTCAATGTACATGCAGGAAAGATGAGGATGTCCAGAGCTGGCCTGATTAAGAAGCACTGTTCATGGAATCTGGAAAACTAAAAAAAAAAAAGTGAGTGGCCTTTGCCTTGACAATTACGAAAACCTATTCAAGCAGAGTTGTCCTGGAATGATTTCTTAACCATATATTTTATGTAGCAGCAAATTCCTACAGATATGAGTTATTGGATTCAGTTGTGGAAGAGAGAAGCTTACAATAAACTCAGCACCTCCTCAGTCCTGTCCTGAGTTTACAGGAACAAGGACACCATCCCTTAACATATTCTACTTTGTACTCGAAGTCAATTAGTCCATTTTACTTGGGCTGGAAGCTAAAGAGAAACTAGTTCTGAGGGTTTCTCTTCCTGGTCCTACTACCAAAACCCAAGGGGAACTTCAAGTCATGTTATGCTTATTTAGGAGACATAGGCTTACACAATCAAGCTTCTCAAAGGTCCATCCCTGGTTCAGAGATTCTTGGTGACTCTCTCTAACAGCTATCTACCCCTATACTGAGTCCCTAAGAGCAGGGTGGGAGGTAGCATGTAGCTGGTAGCTCACTCCAGGGTTTGTCAAAAGGGAAGCAAATTTTCCCCCAAGAAAGCCTAGCTGTCATTTTTCTGAATTTGGTTTTAAAGGAGAATATAACTACATATATGAAGTGAAAGAAATCTGGGAGAAACAAGAGGGAAGAAACCAGGAGCCTTTTACCATTTCTTGATAAAATGGTAGTGACAGACACTCTGCCTGCCACAATTAGGGTGATAAATACCCATTTCTTTGAGCCTTGTTTGAAAGTCAATTATGTAGATTATTTGGAGAATAATGACAGATGGCCTTCATCCCAAGATAAAACAATCCAGCTGAACTTTGATATGTGCAAACACTGTTATATCTCAAACACAGAGATGCCACCTCCCTAAAACGGCCCACTAAAATAGCTGATGAAATTTAGCCATTGGCCACTTTTAATGAACACTAGCCTTAGGTCTTTCCCACCTCCCCCGCCTCCAGTTCTCCCTTTTATCCCACTCTCAGCAGAAGCTTTGCTTCTTTTCATCTTGTAGTCAAATATTGATCCTCCAACCTGTCTTCAAGGTTTTGATTAACACAGAAGATTGCCACGTAAGCGGCTTTCTGTTTGTTTTCAGCTAATTCGTTTTTTATTATTTACTTGCTGTAGTAAATCTTACTTTTATTGCCTAGACACTGAACAGAGAAAAATGGATTGATTTTGAGTAACTAAATAATTCAGACTGCAATGTGTGGTGGAGGGTGGAAGGAGAGAGTTTTGGGGGGAGTTCTGAGAAAGCTTGATGCAATATTGACCTTCAGTTTTCATAGTGCCTCTCTGATCCCCTGCCCAGATTTAGATTTCGATTACATAAATGGTGATCGGGTTGATGGAGGTGGCTTTGTATTGCTCCAGTGGTGATTTAAAACAACAATGATTTAGAAAATAATTATTTAACACATCTTTCTTCACCAAAAACAATAGTCACCAAATTGGATCTATTGCTTATTGTTTTTTATTATATGAAGTAATTTATTGAGCACAATTATTACAATTCCGAGATGTTTTTATTTATCTTTTATTCTTAAAGATACAAACCAACCATCTCCCCTGGCATTTACTAGTGACATCAAATAGATGGAAAGGTTTTTAAGAGAGCAGCCAGCAAAATAGAGGCAAAGATATCTAGATATGAAATTTAACAAATCACAGAAAAAATCAGCCTAACTGATTTGTTAAAGCCATCAATTTCAGGATGGGAGAAAAAGGAGAAATGGCATGAGAAGAAAGAATAGAACAAGGAAAATGAAGGGGAAGTTTGTTTGCATCCTCCATCTGCACACTCAGTCCTCTTTCCTGTCAAGTAGTCGATATACTTAGAACTCCTTAAACAAAACACAAACGTACAAACTATAAATAAAAAATAGATAGGTTTCACTACATTGAAACTTAAAACTTATGCATTATGAAATATATCATAACACACTAAAAAATAAACTGCTGATTGGATTTATGATTTATATAACTGACAAAAGATAGAGATCTAGAATATATAATGAATTTCTACAAATTACAAGAAAAACAACAGGAAAAGTATTAAAAAGATTTGAACAGCCATTTCACAAAAGGGGAAATACAAATGCCCAATACACATATGAAATTATGTTCAATGTTAATAGTTATTGAGATAATACAAATTAAAACAAGGTACTATTTCTATTACTGGCAAAATGCAAAGTCTGAAAATGACAAACATTGTCAAGAAAATAGAGAAAAGAATTTCATACACTGGTCATAAGAATATACTTTAGGACATTACATGGAAAATTAATTTGGCAATATCTAGTACATTTGAAGATGTACTTTCTCTAATGCTCAGTAGTTCCCTTTTAGTCCTCTATCCTGGAAAACATTTGCACACATGAATAAGTAGTATGTTTGAGGATGCTGTCATAGCATTGTAACAGGAAACAATCTATGTATTCATGAAAAGACAAATAAATAATATTATAGCTATACAGTATAAGACACATGGCAGGTAAAATGAATTATCTGGATATGCATACATCAACATAGATACATAAACTTTTTTTAAAAACTGTATATTATCTGTGAATATATGTATACATTTCCTATTATATTGTATAGATGTTAATATATATTAAAAATACTCTAATATGCATGGGAAGCATACACATCACCTACAGTATACAGGCTATGTCTAATGATAAGGGGAGCAATATGATCAGGGAAAAGTGGGGTATAAAGGGGGCTACACCTCTATAATACTATTCCTTTAAAAAGAGCATTGATTAAATTTTGGTCATGGGTGCTTACTAAATTGCTCTTTGTGCTTTTCTATTTGAAATATATCATAATACAAAAATAATAAAATAAAATAATTCTATTGTATCCTTCCACCATCAAAATGCCCACGCTAATGGACTTTTCTTAAAAACTAATTTCCACTAACATGTTTATATATTCAGCAAATTTTCATTGAGTGCCACTACATGCCAGCCAATTGCATTTTAAAACAAATGATCCCTGAATCCCGATGAATAAATCTCTAATATTGGAGTTTCGGGTACTAAGACAAACCAGTAGTTAAGATTTAGGAAGTAGCAGGAGAACCCTTCCTGGTATCTGTCAATTACTAACCAAAATCAAGGCAGCAGAGAGAAAAGAAAGAACTGAAAGAAAAAAAAGTCTGGTGAGGAAAAACAAAGTAGAGAACAAAGGCAACCAGCAAAAGAAAATAATAAATGCCTTTGAGCCTCTAGCACTTACAAAGTTGCTGTTAGAACCATCTGCTCCACAAGTGGCCCTCCTTCTTGTATTGTGTAGATACACCACATTTCCATAGTTTATCAGTTATAGCCTAGGCATTAGTGCCTTTGGGTAGCCTCTGATACTGCCCAGGTCATCCTCAAAGCAAGCTTCAGAACTATACTACATCAAAAGAAAAACTCTCTATTATTCAGTAGTTGACAATGTAGATCGTACTGAAGATGTTATGAGGAAAAGGAAAAGGCTACGTCATAGAACAAACAACTAATCAAAATCCTCAATAGTCATTTTTCCCTCTAAAGTTCCTCTTTAACAACCAGCTGCCAGTTTGCAATTTCTTCTGCTTTCTTAGTCCTGTCCTCATTCAACTTTCTTCCCCTTTCTTATCTACATCAATTTAGCTCTATCCTACCTCTCAATACTGGGCATAAGCTAAATAGACAAACTTCCAGCTATCTTATCAAAACAAAAATGGGTCTCTCCCTAGACTAGAAAGACATTAGTAAGCATTATCCTAAAAAGAGCATAGTGAAGTACTTAGAGATACCGGAAACACTCTGATCAAATTAGCAGATTGACCAGAAGTCAATTATATCAGTCAACTATTGCTTGTAAAATAAATAAAAAAATAAATAAACAAACAAAATCACTTCAATAAATAAATAAATAAATAAATACATAAACAAAACACTTCAAACTCAGTGCTTTAAAGAACATCCTTTATTGTCTTTCATGAGTCTGCAAATTTCCAGGGGGTTGGCTGATCTAGACTGGGTTTGGCCTGACTGGCAGTTTTACTTCAGGCTGCATGTTTGGCTGCATATTTGGCATGCAGAGTTCTGCTCCTCACTAAAGAATAGGCTTGAGTCTGCATATACTTGTTTATTCTTGGACCTAGGCTGAAGGTACACTTTTCTCATGGTGATGGCAGAGGTGTAAGAGGTTAAGGTTAAGCATACTTCATGCCTCTGCTTATATCACATCTGTTAGCATCCCATTGATGAAGGCAAGTCATACAGTTGAGTCCAAGGTCAAGGGGTAGAAAGGTGTACTCATCTCATGGAATTAGGAGGAGGACAGTTTTATTGAACAATAGCCTAATCTACCACATCAATCAAAGTGTCTGTTAATTCTGTTCTGGAGACGTATCTTTTGTCTATTACATTCCTGGCAAATGCTTCCACTAAATCTCTTAACTAAACTTTTAGAAATCCCAAAAGGCTCTGTTAGGGGATAGTGATTTACATCTTTCATATAGTGAAGGAGATATGCAAGCAAATTGTGTCATATTGATGAGTTAGGAATTCCACAAATTAACCAGTAGATCCTCTAAGTAACCAGTAAGAATCCAAGGCACCAAGGAAAGTGAGGGAAGATACATTTATCTACTAGAAAAACTGCCAACAGAAAGAGTTTTAGTTCATTTTTTTATTCTTTTATTCACTAAATATTTACTGAGAACCTAGTATGAGTAAGCACTGTGCTGGGGCACATGGTGAGAAAAGCATCTTAGATACTTTCCCAAAGAAGAAACAAAACCCAAAGGAAAGGCACCTAATACTCCAACAGGGAATAATGGTGTGGGAGGGGAGAGAGCAACTTAAAGTGGTCAGGGGAAGTCTCAGTGAAGAGGTAACATTTAGTCTGAGATCTGAAAGGTGAGAAAAATCTAGCCACATAAAGAACTAAAGAAATAACATAATCAAGTGCCATAGATCTGAGTTTATTGCCTATAACATTGATGAGGAAAGTTAAAGAACCAAAAGACATCATATGATGGATGGTACTGTAACTGCTTTAAAGAAAGATGTCATGAGAAAAAAGTCTGTGTCACAATAAAAGGGAAACAAAGGCATATAACAAGAATATACTAGCACTTTGTTCTGTCTCTACCCTCAATATCATATACTCCACTGATCATCCTCTTCAAAGTGTATTTGCACCCGGCAATAAAAGATCGACATACAGGTCCAGCTCTGCCACTAAAGAGTTAATAACCTTATGAGGGTAAGTCCTTCACAGATCCTCATTTTTCTTGATAATTTTTTTTATTAAATCATGGCTGTGTACATTAGTGCAATCAAGGGGTACAATGTGCTGGTTTCACATACAATCTGAAATATTTTCATCAAACTGATTAACATAGCCTTCAGGGCATTTTCCTAGTTATTGTATGAAGACATTTGTATTCTGCATTTAGCAAGTTTCCCCTGTACCCTTCTAAGATGCACCATAGGTGTGGCCCCACCAATTACCCTCCCTCCACCCCAACATACCCCTCCCTTCCCTCCCTTGCCCTTTTCCCCATATTCTTTTCTAATCAGTAAATAAGGAGGTTACATAAATCAGTTTTTTTCCAAAGCATACTACTCATCAAAAATCTTGTTTGCTGGGATGTTAGTGTTATACAAAAATGAGGGTAACACTGGATAGAGTTAAACAGGTTTTATCACTTCAAAGGCTCCTCAGAACCCTAAAGTGTACTCACATATATTGAGAACCTCTCTGAAGAGAATAGACTATGCTGCGTGTTTCCAAGAATTAATTAATCAAGGAACCCCTTATCATTGGTCATATTCTACAGATAGTATTCCAAGGAGTATACTTTGACACTTAAGAAAATGGTACACTGGAGGCTCTCTAAGGTCTGTTCAGCTCTAAAAGGTTCTGTGATGAGCACAATTGCCACAGAGGGAGACCTTTTTAGTACCAGATTCTTTGTGAAAGGATACAATCCATGTACATACTCATACCTAACTTAACAAAAAACAAAATAAAATAAGGTACAATCTTAGTCTACCTTTAGTGAAGGTATTCTTTAGTGAATACTGATAGAGCAAAATTGTACAGCATAGTACATACGTGGAATATAGGCTGTAATTAAAAAGGTTAATGATTATCAACTAGAAAATGAAAAGAACACTTTTCTGCTAAAGTATGGGACAGATAATGTAAAAAACAAAAGGAGTGAGATAAACCCATGCCGAAAACCTTAAGAATGACATACGTTCTTCTTTAAAACACTTCATTGTTCATATATTCTGAAAACGTGCCAGAGTTCCAGAAATAATCATGATTAAATGTCATTAAGTAAGAAGCATGGGATTAGCTAGCCCTTTGTCCTCTTCAGAAGACCATCACCACATAAATCATTTTAGGGTTATTTATTATCTTTGCTCATTTTGCACCATTTGGCCAGAAAGAAATTGTTAACAATTTCTTTAAGCCACTTATAATTTACCATGTCAATGAGTGCATCAGCTTTGTCATTTTGCAGGTTATTTCCCAAGTAATAGACATACATTCATTCTACCTTCCTACACTTCTGCCATTCTTAAAAATGAAACCAGGGTACTAGAGCAGTGCGTGTACATCCAGAAGACTGAGAACATTCATTTATTTCCCCAAACTATGTGACCTTGAGCAAGTCCTTGACTAGGCCTCAATTTCCTCATCTGTCAAATAAGTGGTTGGGACTATATTTTTGCTAAAGTTCCATCTAGCTCTAAAATTCTCTGATTCCATTTGGTATTCTAATTCAAATTACTAGAAAATTAGACATTAAAATCCCCTTCCCACATACACCCATTCTATTTTCTAAAATTACCCTTCAAATTCTTAAACTATCAAATTTTAGATACACAGAAATAGAAGTAATTAAATACTCTAAGGCACTCAGACTAACAGTCTTTTCATTTATTAATGTAGTTTCAGGTAAAGACTAAAAAATGAAATAAATAAAACTTGGGGTGATGACAACTTAATAGCTTAAAATTTCAAATGAACAGATATGAATATGAACTTTACTGCCTTCTTGTGCACACTTCTATTTTCCTAATATATTTGTCTCTCATTTAATAATATTTTAATCGATTTATTATACTTATTATTTATCTATGGTATGCCCATTCCTATACTAGTTGCTACTGAGGATTTAAGCAGACTTCACTAACTTCAAAAATCTTCAACTGGGGCTGGATTAAAAAAAAAAACTTAAC
>CAUYRH010095010.1:0-12077 GCA_963574655.1 Perodicticus potto
ACAAGAAACCAGGTTACACTGATTACATTTATAGGGTACGTCCCTCTTACAATCGAGTTTTGCCCCCAAAAGGTGTGGCACACTCCAAGACCCTTCCCCCGCGGGCCGGGCCGCGCGGGGCGGCGACAGGAAGCGCAGAGAGCGGAAAGGCGCGAGGGGGGTGGGGCCTTGGGGCCTGGGTGTGTGCCACACCTTTTGGGGGCAAAACTCGATTGTAAGAGGGACTTTACCCAACAAATGCAACTAGTGTAACATGGTTTCTTGTACCCTCAATGAATCCCCAACAATAAAAAAAAAAAAAATAGAGGTTTCAAACAAAAAAAACCCAAACAAACAAAAAAAGAAGATAGGAATAGAGAATTGCTTCAGAAGTATGGCAAAAGGGAGGGCGAAGGTACCTCTCCCCAGATAAGTATGAGAATGAGGAATAATTGCTTTAATTTGATCTTATTCTTAAAGGACCAATTTTTCATCTTGAAAAACAAGGGCATTCTGGGAAAAGAGAACAGCAGATACAAAGAAAATCGCCTTGCAGCTGTGCACAAGGAGGATTCCAGCAGGGAGCAGATTGAGGCAAAAGGACAGAGAAAGGGAGGGAAAGAGAGAGATGGAGGAGAGAGGGAGAGAGAGAGAGAAATGGAGAAAGAGCAAACTGGAAAGAGAGCTACAAAGGGAAAGAGGGTGTGGAGAGAAAGATACCCAGAGTGGGAGAGAATGTAAATACAGGTTTCCAAAGCACTAACTAACGGAACCTTTGAGGAATGGCTCTTGACTGATGAAGTCTGTACTGCAGATCATCTTTATTCCATTTAATATTATGTTGTGTATAAAATTAACAGATTCAAAAATAAGAGATTATTCTCAAGGTTTGTCAAAACTATGCGGAACGGTTTTCTTAAAACCATGAAGCTAGGTTAGCTCAGCTGCAAGGAAGAGAAACCACGAATCTGAGGAGGTAAAGAAGAAATATAAACCAGAGTTTCTAATGAAATAATAAAAGCAAATTAATGATAAAAAAAATGAGCTTGTAAAAATAATACCAAAAAACAAAGAAGGAAATCAAGGGGAAAGAGAAATAAGTAGAAACTGATACTAAAGTAGCTTTTTTTTTTGGACAGAGTCTCATTCTATTGCCCAGGCTAGGTGGCTAGCGTGCTAGCCTTAGCTAACAGCAACCTCAAACTCCTGGGTTCAAGCAATTCTCCTGCCTCAGCCTCCTGAGTAACTGGGACTACAGGCACTGCCACAACAACCAGCTAATTTTTCTCTGTTTTCAATGGAGGTGGAGTCTCCTTGCTCTGACTCATCTCAAACTCCTGAGCTCAAAGAATCCTCATGCTTCAGCCTCCCAGAGTGGGTGGAGTACAAGTGCCAGATACTATGCCCAGGTTTGGCTTTTTTTTTTTTTTTTTTTTGAGACAGTATCTCACTCTGCGCTCGGCAGAGTGCTGTGGTGTCACACAGCTCACAGAAACCTCCAGCTCCTGGGCTTAGGCGATGCTCTTGCCCCAGCCTCCCGAGTAGCTGGAACTGCAGGCGCCCACCACAGGATTGGCTTTTAAAAGTCATTCAAGGTTAACATCAAGGCCTTGGGCCTCTGTTAGTTGTGAAGTTGATTATGATGCCAACATAACATGGACTAGATTCACTTTAACATGGACTGGATTCCATAACATGGACTAGATTCAAGTTTTCTAAAATAGCCATTTATTAATAACATTTTTAAAAAGTATACTCTTTACATGGTTAAAAAAAAAAATACGATACCAAAAGGTATGTTCGGAGGAGAAATTTCAATCTCACCCATATCCCTTCTACCCTGTTTTCACCCACACCAATTGGTAACAATTATCCTTAGTGTTTTCATTCATTTTTCCCATATTTCTTTTTTAAAAATAAGCAATGCTCTACTACATTTTGAAAATTTTTTCCACAATATATTCTGGACATCAACCTATAAGAGTTCACAGAGATCTTCCTTATTGTTTTTAATATCTGAACAACAATAATAATTGACATGTCATGTATATTCATTAAGGTTGATTCCAAAATTTGTTCTTACAAATACCTCTGCATGAATAAACTTATTTATAAGTTGTCTGGTATATATGGAAGTATATCCTCAGGGTGTATGTTTCTATAAATGGCATATTTTGGTGGCCTAATGGGAAATGCTTATATAATTCTGAAAAATGTTGCCAAAGTCCTCCCTAGAAGGGTTGCGCATGCCTATCAGCAATCTATGAAAGTATTTCCTCACCATTTCCTCAGTAGAGTGTGCTGCCTAGTTTTTCAATAATTGCCAATCTCATAGCTGAGAAGTGATATTTCAGTGTGGTTTTAGTTTACATTTAAAAACATTCTGAGCGACATTAAGAATCATCACTTTGTAAAGAGCCATTTGTCTAATTTTCATCTGAAACTACCTATAGACTTGAAATCTGTATTTCTCCTGGTTCATGATTTTTTAGTTCGTTTATATAGTTTTCTTTTTGTTCATGTAAAAATTTTCTTTTTATAATTTTTATGTAGTCCAATTTACCTGTTTCTTTATCACCTCTGAATTTGAGTCTGTTATGCTTCCTTACATTCACGCATAAAGGAGCTGAGCCAACTCTTCTTCTAGACTCTCTAAAGTTTATTTCTTTACACTTGAATACTTGGCGCATCTGGACTACTCTGATGATTCATGAAAAGCAGGACAGAATTTTATTTTGTAAATGATAACTTAGTTGACCCATTATTATTTACATATATATATATTTTAAAGTCTTTATTTAGATGTGTGTTGAAGCTGAGACTTCTTGTAAAATTCAGACCTTCAAAGCATGACACTTCCAAAATAAGACTGGAAAAATATCAACTTGGCAGCAAATGGAGATGACAAAGAACATGCTTTTATTGGCCAGGATTTGGGGGGAAATACTTTTTAGAACAAAAACCAAGGATCAACGGATATAAAGAATCATTTTCGTATAGGCCGTGTTTCTCCAACCACAAGGCAATCAAATTGAAAAGGAATAACTAAACCCAACTAAATACCCTGTGTGGGGGCATTTTTACACACGCTTAGAGTAACAAGGATTAATGTTAGAAAACATTTAAAACCAAATAATTGTAACAAAGGGTAAATCAAGACAAGTGGTAACTAGCTCAATCAGTGCAGATAAGAAAAACTATAAATTTCAATGGTTATATTAGGAAAAAATAAAGTCTGAACATGAATGAGAGACATGTCTAACACAGAAAGACAGAGTGTAGCCAGAAAATTAATAAAATGAAACTAGAAGAAAGGAAATAAAAAGAACAGGAATTAAAGAAATGAAAACATTACAAATTCATATAAGCCCTAGGATAGGGTAAGACGTAGAACTGAGCTATGATATGGAGGGGTGAACTCAGTTAAACCACTTCAGAGAGGACTTTGTGATAGCTACTTCATTGAAAAACACGCTCCCTTAAACCTAGCAGTCTCCAGGAATCCTACTCCTAGGTGTACAGCCTATTAAAATTTACGCAATATCTAATTCCAGAAATGTTTAAAACTGGGAATAATTGTAAATAATACTCATATCCATCATCAGGAGAATAAACAAATCAATTGTGGCACATCTACACTAAGGAGCATTATCCAATATGAATACATTTAAAGAAGTTAATTCAGTGAGAAATCAAGGTACAGACGGATATATCAAACATGATGACATCTTTATAAAGTTTTAAATATATAAATTAAATATTAGAATATGAAATTTATAAATACCAAAATTTGAAGAGTAGTCACTTTTGGTTGAAAAAGAGCCAGGTGATTTTAAATTGGTAATCTGTTGATTTCAGTTGTATTTGTAATGTTTTATTTCTGTAAGAATAGTAATGAGTGATTAAAATTGTATTAAATTGAGGCTATTGTTCCATAAATATCATTTTTTTAAATAATAAAAAAAAGAAAAATGAAAAAGAAACACAATAGAAACAACGGTAGGAATAGAAATAGGAGATAGGAAATAAAAAGGGAATAAAATAAATTGAAGAAAAAGAAATTAATTATTCACTTCTGAACTACTGTCAAAGTCCTACAATTCGGTTAACCATTTACCTGACTGTGTTTTCCCTAAGAAGTCTCTTAAAATGGGTTAAAAAGTACCTCTGACAGGGGCGGTGCCTGTGGCTCAAAGGAGTAGGGCGTTGGCCCCATATGCCGGAGGTGGTGGGTTCAAACCCAGCCCTGGCGAAAAACAGCAGGAAAAAAAAAAAAAAACCTCTGACAGATACCAAGATTAAGAGATTTCAATTTCTTAAAAATATGAAGAAAATCTGTTTTAACAAGGACATGAGAGAATGGACATGAGAGGAAGGGCCATGAAGGTGGAGAGATGAGAAGCTATTTTAGCAGCTGTCACTGTAAATGTCTTATCAGTCTGTGTCACAGACTCAGAACATTTACGAAATTAATTTGGAAGTAAACAAAATTCACAAGAGCTCTATAAACACAATTCACCAAGACTCCTTTCTGCCTTAGCAAGGCAAGAAATATTATCTGCAGGACTAATTATTTGCTTCCAGTACTAGTTTTCCTCTAAACTCCTGCTGAGGGAAAAACAAAAAAATCAAGACCTATTAAGTCTGTTCTGTCTGGGCTCAGACCTGCCCTGAATTTAGTCTAGAGACTGTAAGTCCATCGTGACATAGTGAAATAACTACATTTCAAGCATAGAAATCCACAGGCTGACTCTTTGGTTCTAAATGGACATGAGGCTCCGGTGGACTCAATACTTCAAAAAAACAGTCTGAGGCCACACTGCACGCCACGGGCTCACCTTACTCAGTCCGAGAACACACTGCACGCCACGGGCTCACCTTACTCAGTCCGAGGACACGCTGCACGCCACGGGCCCACCTTGCTCAGAGCCGGGAGAAAACCAGGGAAGCTTTTTTTCTCTCCAGATGTGTCACTACCTTCTAATAAAATTTAACAACTTCTGAACTTCTATAAGAATAATTATTTTGACAGACATTGCTTTCGGTTGTTTACATTTTGAGCCGAGAAATTAATGTAAGGAGAGCTATTTCCATAAATCTTGTTTGATTATTTTTCTCCTTTCTTCCTTCTTTCTACCACTCACCCCCTTTGAAAATATTATCTATTCAAAACCAAAGATAAATGAATAGAATCTTGGATAGAGTAATTCAACAGATCATAAAGGAAAAGTTTTTATTGGCAGTATAACTAATGATAGACATGATTCGCGATTTCTACAAGTTTTATTAATGAATCATCCCTAAATTGTTTCCAGACGCATAATAATTTCTTAGAACTTGATTTATTCTTATATAAATCAAGTATATAACTGAAATAATTATAAATAAATTCCACTATGTTCATTGCTTCTAAAATAAGTATATTTAAGTAAACAAGTCTCCAATAAGAGAATTTTTGCAAAAATAAATACTAAGTATAGGTGGATGGTGGTTTTAAAATATCTAAAATATTGAAGAACATTATACTTATTCTTAGAAATAAAGTCATGTCTATATATCTTTAAAGCTTTATCTTCTACTTCCAAATATATTATCATTAAAATAGCGGCAAACTGCCCTAAAAATGACCCCCAAACTGAATTATTACTTGTCTTGATTCATTTCTTCACCCTGAGGAGCTTGGCAGATTCAGCTCAGAGCAAGAAGAGAACAGCTCTTACTATTATGGGACTTACTGGACACACAGAAAAGAGAAATACAATAATAAAGTTTTATAATCCTTAGAAATTGAATGATGTATAAAATCAGGTTGTGGATGATTAGAGGAAAATTTTGGCATATAAATAATAACTCAGCAAATTTACTAATATTATATTACTGATTCATTAATGGTATATTGCTAATTTACTAATGTTTTGTTAATAGGTAGGGCTGTAAACATCTAATGGTATAATAAATAAAAGCTCTCATTCATTAGCAATCATTTACTATCTGCAACAATCCTTTGAGCCAGGTAGGGAATTATTATTACCCTATATTTAGTTAATAGTTAAAGATAAAGATAGCTTAAGACAAAGTTACTAAGGCACACAGTGAAAGAGTAACTTACCAGAGCTCACACTTTTGGCAATTTGCGAGGCTGAAATTCCAAGGAGTATCTCTCTAACCTTAAGGACTCTGATACAACACACCCTATATACTGAATACAGCAGCACAAAAAAATTAAACATTTCAACAAATTAGTCTAAATAAAAAGGAGATTTTCTTCATCTTCCTTCCCTCCCTTCCATTTTTTTTTCTCTTGAGACAGAGTCTCAAGCTGTCACCCTGTGTAGAGTGCTGTGGCATCACAGCTCACAGCAACCTCAAACTATTGGGCTTAAGGGAGTCTCTTGCTTCAGTCTCCCAAGTAGCTGGGACTATAGGGGCTCACCACAATGCCTGGCTACCCACCCTTTATTTTCTTCAATATTTAAAATTTATTTTATTGAAATTCATTATTTCAATATTGAAATTTTTATTTCAAATATTATAGTTCTATATACACATAAAATAATCAGTACATGTGCAGGATATTATCTAACAAAGTTTCATCAATTTTCTACTATAAGAGTTTCTAATTTGGGACTCAAAGATAGGCTATAGGGCGCCCATCACCCTTCTGGAAATATCTGCACGATTAGGTTTCCATTTTGGGGGAGAGGACAAGTGCCTTGATTCCAACTGTGGAGTCACACCTCCTCCTTGACATTTTAAGAATTATTGGCAAGACTATCTTATGTTTGCAAGCTAAGATTGAAATATATAGTTCTTGCTGAACTTTATCCAAGTAGGGAATCCACTAATAATTAATATTAAATATTTGGTCAATCCTAAGGAGATAACCCACTAAGTATATTCTGCAAATGTGTCATACTATTAAAAAATAAAATTACCATATATTTTTAGACCTAAAGTGTTGCTCATAATGTTTCTCTCTCTCTCACTCCGTCCCTCTCAGAAAACATATGTGGTTCAGAAAATATCACACAGTTGGGGATTATAAAGATGAATAAATACGGCCTCTAAATTGTAGTCTAATGAAGAGACCAGACTAGTAGTCAGGCAAGTCTTTAAAATAATTACCATAACGTAGGAACACAGATATATAACACAGAAGTCTGGCATACCCACCCCAGAACAGGCTTTGTGGGCCTGCACCCTCCTCTCAGGGGTCAGTTTAATGACTGTTCCGGTCTTGGGATGTATTCTGACTTCCCCAGTGGCACCCACCCCACTGTGTTACAGCATAAGGTTGAGAACATTCTCTACACACTGCTAAACACAGAATTCTTAGGAACTGGTAATCAGCTTCTGTCTAAATGTAAGCACTGGCAATAGATTATATTTATGAAAAGTCTTAAGGTAAAATCCAGAATTTCTCAATTAAGTGATTGTAGGCTCCTGATTAGCGATAGCTGATTCAACAACTATTTGGTGTTTCTACTCCCCAAATCCCATTCGAATGACAGAAAAAATGTAAACTTAAAAATAAATCAATATTAGCACTGCAACATGGATGAGAAATATTAGTAGAACAAAAATTTGAGGAATTTGTGGAAGATAAAAGCTGAAATAGAATGTAAAACCACAAAGAGCTAAAAAATGTATGATATGCAGAGGTTAAGGAGGCCTATACTTAAGACCTACAAAATGTTTTAAATTGATAAAAAACATTGAATTTAACATACAAAAAATGCAAACCTCTGATGGAAACACTTGGTTAAACATTTGGTTGAACTTAAAATTGTAAAAATTATCTTAATTATTCTACACAGCATACATAAAAGTACTATTACATTTGCTAATGAACTAAGGTATTCTCACTTGACAAGAATTTCCACATATGATCATGATCACTGAGAAACCAAGGGCCAAACCTATCATGTTAGGCCAAATAATTGTTTTAATGAATGCTTTTTTGTTTTTACACTGCAAAATATGAACTTTTATTGTTGATGTAGAAACATTTCAATGTGTTTGATATTGGGGTTGATGCTTCCACAAAGAGATTTGAGAATAGTAAATTGTCTCAGTAGAACTTCAGGATAGCCCCGATAGCCCCAATAGCTTAGGTAGCAGGGCTGGAAGTAAAGTCAGACCCTAGGTTTGATAGGGGTGGAAAACGTGACAGCGGAACTGATTGGCCGAAAAGGTCCAGTGAAAACTTTAACTACAGCTTGCTAAAGAAAGCAGACAGTCCCATAGGAAACTCACAAAGTAGGCAAGGGGGCTGGAGCAGGAAGTGAGCTCTGATCCAAGCTCACTCTCAAAACACAAGTATGCACAGTCCCTGAAAAAGAAGCTGCGGGGCTGAAGGTTCCCTACAGTTTTATCCGAAAGAATATTAAGAGTATTCAAGTTAAGACCTTCCGGCAAGACGTATGGTCAGTCAAGGAACTCGTTTGCATATATGAATGAACAGCCCAAAGAGCTGAGAAAAATCATTGGCAGAAAAGACTGTAAAAACAAGAACCAACCCCAAGAAACTGAGTCAAATGAGGAATGAGAAGAAATCACTGAGAAAAAGAAAGCATAATTTATATCCTCCAAGATTTTCAAGATGCTGTCATAATACTAAATACAAATGGTCCTGTTATTTAAAACACAAATAACTTGGCCCCAAAGTGTGTGGAAATTAAAATCATAGTTTCTAAATTTTGTTTAAAGGGGGTAAAAACAAAGAAAGAAAGGGACAAGGACGGGATACTTTGAGATCACAGCATGCAGAGTATTAACACCCTCACTCCCCCATACACCTGGACGGTGAGAAATCTCTCCAAAGATGACAACCATGCAAGCTTCAGAATGAAGAAAGGAGACGCCTGTGAAGAAGTAGTAGCCAAAATCATGTTTTAAATGATGGCTAATCGAACAAAAACACAAACTACCAGTACAACAGTGTGTAAAAAGTGTCCAGGTAAGAGAGTTTGGAGCCCCAATCCTACACTCATTTCTCCTCAGAATAGTCAAAACAAATTTTTACGTATGGAAACACTGTACTCACAAAAATTACCACCCATGAAACTTTAAGAAATACAATATGTGCAAGCCAATCAAAAAATGAATTGAAACAAAATAAAGGCAATATGTATATTAGACATGAGAATGAGTAGGCAAACTGCTAAGGAAAATGATAACTTTTTTTTTTTTCAGTTTTTTGCAGGAGCTAGGTTTGAACCTGCCACCTCTGGTATATGGGGCCGACACCCTACTCCTTTGAGCCACAGGAGCCACCTGAAAAATGATAACTTCTTATTAACAGAATGCCCATGTAAATATTCCCAAAACAGAAACACATGATGCAATTTAAAAAGTACAAGAAAAGGTTGAAAAAGTAATTATTTGAAAACTGTAATAACTTCTTAGAAAATTTTTAAAAGACTAAATATTATTTATAAATTAATCTGGAAACTGATTATGGTATAAGTGGCTTTCATGGAGATTTTTGGAGTGGATTAGAAGCAGAAAAAGAGAGAATTCCCATTATTTCTGTATATCTTCATTGTTTGAATTGTTCACAGTAAGCATATATTATATCATTCATTTTTAAAAAATTAAATATATCTGTGGCCACAGGATAAATCTCCTACATTAATCATATACCAAACAAATAATTTACAGAATAAAATACTAGAGAATTATTTCCATTGTCAATTACAGTATTCAACTTAAAGCAAATAGCTTTAGTATCAGGCATGGAACATAGTGCCAGCTGATACATTTTGTAGCAGCACTTTTATCAGCTTGAATTTATTATACCATGAATTAGCACATAAGTATTGATAATGGCTAAATAGATTGCAAACATGCACACAGCACTGTAAATTTTATTTTTCCTATGCTTTGTAATATATCGAACAATGGTAAATGTATAACCCTGTCATATCATTAACAGCTAAGGCAATTTGAAAGAAAATATCTAGGTTTTTCACACCTTTCACTCAATCATCTCCTCCTCTCCTTTCTCTGCAGGCAGCCCCATAGCTCACTGCCATTCATTTCCAATCTTGTGGCTCATCAACTTAGAGCTTGGTGATTCCTAGTCCCATTCTTTTCTGTTCATCTAGTCTGATACCCTTGTACCTGCATCTCTCTGCTTGGAAATTTCAGCTGTGAACTCTCATCTTTGAATGAACACACACATCAGAATTTCTTGTTTGTTTCCAGCAACAACAGTTTTATTACAGAAACCATCTGGCTCCTTGTCTTTATGTTTCCTATCACAGTATACCCTTTCAGCATTACCTCTCGTAATTGCTCTCCGTCTCCTGGCTTCCCTACCAAGACTGCCTTGGAATTGCTCTCACACGTTTCAAGTCTGAACCACTGTGCCAAAGTTCTGGAGAAGCATCCCCAAGGCTGCTTCTGCAAGTCAGCACCTTGACTGTTATGTCCATATTCTTGACAAAACAGCGTCTTTTTCTGAAGAACGTTCTATGGGAGCATATGACTATTATCCTTTTCAGCACAAATCTAAAGAACACTGGTGAGTTTCTCATATTATTAAAAAGGCTTCATGAGGATCACTCGTGGATCAACATAAACTCAGAAATGCCCATATTCATATTTTTAGCATTCAGTACTTACAATGGTATTTGTAGATTTATAACTTATTTTATAAAATAATTCTTCTGATTTTTCCAGACAAATATTTCTCAACCAGAGCCATGTTTTCCCCTAGTGGACATTTGGTAATGTCTGGAGATATTTTTTGTTGTCACAGCAGGGAGACGCCACTGGCATTTTATGAGCAGAGGCCAGGAATGCCTCTAAACATTCCACTATGCATAGGACAACCCTCCTCCAAAGAATTATATGCCTCAGAATAGCATTGGTGCTGAGGTTGAGAAACCCTAATCCAGAGTCTGTACTTGGCTGCTAGTTCTACGATGACAGGAAAATTGTGCTATTGTACACAGATAAACATTTCTATTTGTCCTTTCCTTCCTGTCATTTCACCGTCTCTCTCGAGGTTAGAAATAGCCACCTGACTTTCTTTTGTCACTGAAATACAAGAGTGTTAGAAAACTGAGGAAACACTTCAGAACTCGCATGTGATTCTTTATCTTTTCATTTTCCCCCTCTATATAAAATCAAAGTGCATGTTCCTAAAATTGTGAAGGCTTTGTCATTCCACACGGAGCTGAAACGAGTGGTCCTAGAGAGTCATCTGAACTTTCAATGGACTTTGTATGAGTGAAACATAACCCTTTGTGGTCTTAGAGCATTGAGGTTTGAAGGCTTGTATGTTTCTGCAGCATAACCTAGCCCATCCTGACATCCTTCTTTACATTGCAAAATCACAGCCTGCCTTTATTCCTGAAAAATTGTAAATGTATCAAATCTAATCAAAATTTATTGAATTCTTCTACATCTACATACCTGTATGCATGCACCCACACAGGTTTAACTTTAGATTCCTTAATTGCAACAATGATTTCCAAATTTTTAATGTGCAAAAGTTACTCTTCAAGCATTTTAAATGTTGCTATAAAATGTAATAAACAGATTCTGGTAATCAGCCCTTTATCAGATGTACAGGAAGCAAATATTTTATCCCATTCTGTAGGTTATCTATTTATTCTATCAATTGTCTCCTTGACCATGCAGAACCTTTTTAATTTAAACAGGCTCCCTTTGTTGACTTTTGCTGTTGCTATGAATTGCCTTTGGGGTCTTCATAAATTCTTAACATAGGCTGATGTTTTGAAGAGTTTTCTGACATTTTCTTCTAGAATTGTTATTGTTTCATGCTTTAGGTTTAAGTATATTATCCAGCATCAATTAATTTTTGTGAGTGGTGAGAGGTGTGAATTCTGCTTCGATCTTTACAAATGGCTACCCAATTTTCCCTGCAGTGTATCATTTTCTCTAACTGAGTGTTTCCTGAACTTGTCTGCACATTAGAATCTTATGGGGAATTTCAGGAATTCCACTCTCTAGGACTGCGATTAACTTAGTTAGCCTAGGGTGCAGACTGGGCTTGTGATATTTAGAATAATCCCTAGTTGGTTTTAGCCTTCATATGAAAGCTATAGATCAGCTTCATAGTAGGG
>CAUYRH010095014.1:0-17213 GCA_963574655.1 Perodicticus potto
GGCAAAAATGAAATTCTAGTTGTTAAAGAAGGCAAAAATGGAAGATTGTATTTAAACTGGAATAGTGAAACAAAGAGAAAAAAAAAGAACAAAAAAGAAAAAGAATAAAAAAATGTTGAAATTAAGGGGAAAGAAAGCAAAACAAACAAACGAACAAACAAACAAACCCCAAACCAAAAATCAAGCAATATATATACCTTGCTGAATATTGTCTGGGCAACAGGTGATATTCTGAGCTGTGAGATGTTAATCACAATGTTGATACAGCTGTATGAGATGGAGACTGGAGGCCTCCACTGACCTCTCAGACCCCACAGGACTGGGAGCCCAAATGTCTACTCAGCCCAACCAAAAGACACTCCAAACTTTGAACCTTGGCTAAGCAGAAGCTTTCCAAGGAAAACAATTATGGCTGGGATCTCTCATGTTGTGGCTGCCCACCTATTCAGTGTGCCAAATCTGGTCTCCCTCTATGCCCCTGAGGGCCAAGGCTGTTAATCTGCCAAACACTTGGATCTCCACTCTTTCCCAGTGTCTCAGTCCCCACTTTTGGGCAGTTCAGTCACTAGATTACTTGCCCAAGGTCTCCTGGCTGATCCCCATGCTGCAACATGGAGAGGCAGCTCTCCCACAGTGACTGTTTGGGCAGCCCACAGCTGACCGATATTAGCTCCTCAGCTCCTCTCCGGCTCAATGGCTCAGTCAGGGGCCCAAGTCAATGCCCAAAGTCATCCACACACTGGCCCAAGATCTCCTAAGGAACTTCAATCAAGTACCCATGTCCAGAAAAAACAAAGCAACCCACAGGTAAGGCTTTTCCTGCTTGCAGTGTTGCTGTTGCTATGGTTACAACTGCAGGCAGCCTCCAACTGAACAAATGAACCTACCACTTGCCAAGTTTTCACTTCTTCTGTCCTCATGGAGTCCAGATGTCTTTCACTGACTCCCTGTGTCACCAAAGGGAGGCTTCTGGGCAGAACTCACCAGCCAGAGAGGCCTGGAGTGTTCTCTCGCCACTCTCAGCACACCCAGTTGCACAGAAGCTGCTACTTGGCTGCCATCTTCAACAACACCTTTTATATGGATATCAAACACTGGATCATCTCAACAAAGAGCATCTCCAAAACACATTGTATTGGACCTACCCAAAGTCAAGTTGAAAGGGAAAATTCTGCAACCAGCCAAGAATAAAGGCCAATCTACAGGGACAGATCCATCAGGGTGACAATGGAAAATTCAACTGAAATTTTTCAAATCAGAAGATCATGGTCATCTACCTTTAACCTTCTAAATAAAACAAATTTCAGCATAGAGTTCTGTATCTTAGAAAACCAAAATTCAAAATGAGTAGAGAAATCAAGCCTTTCACCAAAAGGCAAACAATGAGGAAATTCTCCAGAAGCCCAGCTCTGCAGGAAATACTCAGATGTATTCTCCACACTCACCATCACAATGGACCATCAGCTTATTAAACACCAAGAAACTGAAGGACAAAACCCAGCCTCTACATTGGTGCAAAGAATAAAACTAAGCAATGAACATTCACAAAATAACATAAATAAAACCCCATCATACATATCAGTTCTCTCAATAAATGTGAATGGCTTGAATTCTGTGGAGAGCTGGTTGTGAGGCAGCAGGACCCCCACAGCCTGGGGAACATTCAGGGAATGAACCCCCACTGCTTCTCCTCCTTTCCCAAAGCAACCATCTTCCTTTCTTCATGCTCCCTCTGCCAGAAGCCACATAGTTCTTTCTTTGTCTAGTTAAATTTTAAGAACTATGTAGAAATCCTTGTGATCTTTCCCTTACTTGTAAACACATGTTAATGGAGTTAAGTAAAAACCATTAACAGAATGATTTGTCTTTGTTAAAGCTATCATACTATAAGACCAAAAATAAGTCTTCTGTCTCCTCTCTGCTACTTACCCATATTGTCTATGCTACTTCCCCAAAGACAATCCTGTACAGATACTATAAAATAGAGCTGATTTTGTGCTTTAGGGCTGACTGCAGCCATGTGCTCAGTCAGATATCCCGATCCCATCTTTCATCTCTGTGTCTTCTATTGTGTTATGTTTTCCTAAATCCCCACCACTTCCACTCTGGTTCATTTCCCTTTCCTGCACTGGTTCACAAAAGAATTCCTCACTGAAGAGGCACAAGATGCTTATTTAATAAAAAGCACAAGCCATCTATATGCTGTCTCCACAAAACTAACTAACCACAAAGGTCAAAACAATACTCAAGGTGAAGGGTTGGAAAACAATATCTCAGGAAAATGGAAATCAGAGAACAGGAGGGGTTGCAATCTTATTTTCAGATACAAGTAGATTTAAGGTAACAAAAGTTGGCTGAGCTCCCATACCACATTGGTTATGGCTCCAGCCATATACACTGAGGGTGGCAGTTTGAACCTGGCCTAGGCCAGCTAAACAACTTCAACAAAAAATAGCCAGGCATTGTGGTTGGAATCTGTACTCCCAGTCACTTGGGAGGCTGAGGCAGGAGAATAACTTAAGAATAACCGTTTGAGGTTGCTATGAGCTGTGATGTCACAGCACTCTACCAAAGGTGACATAGTGAGATGCTGTCTCAAAAAGAAAAAAATAGAAAAACTAGCTGTGCCTTGTGGTGGCCACCTGTAGTCCCAGTTACTACAGAGGCTGAGGCAAGAGGATCATTTGAGCCCAAGAGTTTGAGGTTGTTGTGAACTTTGATGAGACTATGGCACTATACCTAGGGTGACAGGGTGAGACTATGTCTCACAAAATAAATAAATAAATAAATAAATAAATAAATAAATAAATAAATAATAATAATAATAAATAAATAAAGTAACAAAAATTAGAAAGACAAAGAAGGTCACTTCATACTGGTCAACAGAAAAAACACACAAACAAACAAGAAAAAAAAAGAAATTTCCAATTCTAAATATTTATGCCCCAAACTTAAATGCTCCCATATTTATGAAACAGACCTTGATTGGTCTGACCAATATGATATCCTATAAAATCATAATAGCTGAGGACTTTAATACCCCTCTGACAGAACTGGAAAGACCATCTACACAGAAACTAAACAAAGATACAAGAAAGTTAAATGCAAACCTAGAACAATATGTCTTAATAGACATATACAGAACACACCATACCAAAGCTAAGAAATAAATGTGCTTCTTATCAGCCAATAGATCATACTCCAAAATATATCATATCTTATGACATATATCAAACCTCAACCAAATTAACAGAATTGAAATTATACCTTGTATCTTTTCAGACCACAAGGCAATAAAGGTTGAACTCAACTCCAAAAAAAATTCTCATCTCTACACAAAGAATTTCAAAATAAACAATCTTATGCTGAATGACATTTGAGTTGAGGAGAATATGAGGGAACAAATTATTAAATTACTCAAAAATGACAACAATGGAACCATAACCTACAAAAACCAGTAAGATACTGCAAAAGCAGAAAAGAAATTACCAAAATTAAAGCAAGAAAAAAAAAATCATTCAGAAAATTAAGGAAAAGATTATTCTTCAAAAAGATAAACCAACTTGACAAACTTTTGGCCAGATCAACAAGAAATGTTAAAGTAAAATCTGTAAAAACCTCAAACATAAATGAAAAAAGGAGAAATAACAACAAATATCATGGAGATAAAAGAGATTATCTATGACTACTACAAAAAAACTCTATCCCCAGATATCTGACAATGTGAAGAAAATGAAGCATACCATACCTGGAATCATACCATTTCCCTAGGCTTATGCAGGAAGGAATAGATCTCTTGAACAGATCAATATCAGCACTGAAATTGCAGAATCGATAAAAAAACTTCCCAAAACAAAAAAGCATTAGATGACTTCACACCATAATTCAATCAAACCTTCAAGGAAGAGCTTGTACCTATACTATAGAAACTATTCCAAAACATTGAGAAGGAGAAGGAGGATTGTGGGAAGATGGTGTTGTGCCTAGAGTACTGCATCCCCACAGACCCCCAGGGAGCTGAATCCAATGCAAGAACAAAAGTTTTTATTATTCAAGGTGGAGCTTGGGCTCTTGGTTGCCTGACGCAGCAGGTTGAGGAAAGAGCCCTGATGATAGGGCGGATCAGTTATTTATGAGGTTAGGGTATGGGGTCAGGGTATGGGAACAATGGGGCGGTCCCTGATCAGTTGGGCCCTGTTTCTATACCTTATTAGGACTCCTGTAAGCCGATAGGCTTTGGCCAGGGGAGTTGGCTGCTTGTGATTTTTAAAGCTTATCCAGGAACTGAGCTGGGCTATAGTACTTAAAATTGCCACCATCGGTTAAGATGGAGCCACCCAGGCCCTGTACCTCATTGTCTCTCATTCCCCCTTTTTCTTTTTGGCTTTCTTGGTCCCAATCATGGGATCAGGGTATCTATTTCTTCTTTTGGGAGAGGGGCATACTGTTGCTGTAATACTAACAGCTGTACAGTATTAATTCTTTCTTGTACAAAGGATACAAGTTTGTTAAATATACAAGGACCAAAAGTGAGCAATAGGAGAAATGACAGTAAGAGTCCAGCAACAGCAGTAAGCAGAGTACTTAGCCAAGGAGACCAATTAAAAAGGGATTCATACCAATTGCGGGATTGCTCTCTTTCTACCTTTCTTTTATGCAGTCCTTCTCTTACAAGAGACATGGACTCTTTTACAACTCTGGAATGGTCAACATTAAAGAAACATTCTTCTCCTAGAACTGCGCTGTAGGAAAAGCAAATCTAAGTCCCGTTTATTCTGGAGCACTACTTCTGAAAGGGAAGTGAGAGATTCTTGTAGATGGGAAATGGATTTTTCCATTCTCACTATATCTAGGTCTATGGCCGCTCTTAGGGTTCTATAGTTTTTATCTTGGATGGCTAAGGAGGAGACTCCAGTTCTGACTCCAGCTAGGCTGAGACCCATAACTACAGCTAGGGTTACTGCTGTTATGGCTTCTTGTTTTGGCCTGATATCTAGTCTTTAGTATAGGGCTTCTCCTGCATAGTAAGTAAAACGAGGTATAAGCTGCACTAGCACACAAAAATCCTTGGACTGGTTTAAAATGGCTCCATGCAAGCACTGGGTTAGGCCTGTAGAGCACGCCCACCAAGTATTATTGGGGGGTATCAGGCACCCAGTCTTATCCCAATTGAAAATTTGATTACAGAGGTGAGAGGTTGAGGTGGTTGGTTGGCCTATAAAAGTACCAGTTCCAGTTATGGATTACAGCGTGATATGAGGTCCCCGCTGCTGCCATCTACAGGCGTTAGAGTCTGTGCTGTTTGAGGGCATGCCTTATAAAGTTATTCCTTTATAATATGGGGCTGAACTTGTAAACATAACCAATGAGATTCAGTGAGGTTTGGCTGGGAAGCATTAATAACCTGGAAGGTCCTTGTCAATAGGTCCCACACTGGGTTTTCAGGGAGGCTTGCTTGGGTGGGGGTTGTGTCTGTTACTTCTAGAGTTACCATGGTAGAGACTCGAGGTGGCTGGGGAGGTGGTGGAGGTATTGATCATGAAGGGGGCACTGGGAACAAGGGGTTTGGCCTACGGGAACTGGGGGCTGTGCCCATGGTAGGAGTGTTTCCGTGTGTTGCACTTGGATTAGGCACCCAGGGTCCTGTCCTGTCATGTATAAACGAATGCCCCAGATCTCAAATTTCCACCCTTGTGCCTATTTACCTTTCTGGGTAATATCAAGAAGTATGAGATTACAGTGTCACTGTCGGGTGGAAGAAATGCCTTAGGCCCCCCTCGGCAGGATCGCAGGTATTGTTAGGGACCCGAGTGTTCTTTTATTCCACTGATGAGCCTTGTCAGATTGGTGGCACTTGCTTTTGCGGGTCATGTTGCTCTTGATTTGGATTAAGTCTGTACCCCCTGCCCCCAGGATCCAACCAAAGTTACCAGTGTGTTTTGCACACCCATACTGCACAACAATAGTCACTGGTGCCTCCATACCGGCGATCTGGGATTTAGCCCGGTCACTACCCAGGCATACATAGTAGGAGACAAAGGGGGATTGGGTGAGGCAATCAGTTCCATCCCCAAAGGCACTACACAAGTCAAATTGGAGGGTGGGCCACCAGGTGTTCGGGGGGTGCTTTTCAGTTTTCTCTGTTAAGATTGCCTGGGTATCTGGGCTGAAAATCTGCCATTTTATAGAAACGGGGGCATGGAGGTTTTCCCAGCTGGAGGTGGTGGTCAAGAGTAGGAAGTACAACAGTACCCGCATTATGGCTCTTTGTCCAGGACTCGTCTTAATTTCAGACTAAGTGGGTTGTCTTGGTTCAGTTGAAGTTTCCACTGGGGCATGTAGTTTTCTTTGATAGTGAAAGGGTCCTCGAGGAGGGTGTGGCTGTGATGGATCCATGATGCGACTCCGTCTACTTTAACAGCGGTTGGGGTAGTTAACACTACCATGTAGGGTCCTTTCCATCTCAGCTTCAGAGTCTCTTTCCGATGTCTTTTGACATACACCCAGTCTCCTGGGAAGAACATATGGGGTTCTGGGATTGGTTCACTCTCATAAACGACTTGAAACTTGGGCCAAATGAGGGAATGAACACATTTAAGGTGGTCTAGGTCTGAGAGGAATTCTTTATCAGACAATTCTGTTACAAGATGGGCCTGCAAATTTGGGGTAATGGGGGGTGGTCTTCAATACATTATTTCATAAGGGGTGAGTCCTAGAGTATAAGGGGAGTTTCTTACTCTACATAAATTATAGGGAAGGAGAGTCACCCAGGCTCCACCAGTCTCAAGGGTTAATTTGGTTAAGGTCTCTTTTAGAGTGCGGTTCATCCGCTCTACTTTTCCTGAACTCTGGGGGCGGTATGCGGAATGCAAATTCTAATTGGCCCCTATTGCTGTGGCTACCCCCTGTGTTACCTGGGAAATGAAGGCAGGTCCATTGTCTGAGCCTGAAAGGATGAGAAAACCATACCTGGGTAAAATATCCTCTAATAATTTCTTCGCTACTATTTGTGCCATTTCCTGTTTGGTTGGAAAGGCTTATACCCATCCAGAGAAGGTGTCTATGAAAACCAGGAGATATTTGAAACCATATTTACCTGATTTTACTTCCGTGAAGTCTATTTCCCAATATGCACTGGGCTTGGTACCTCTCAGGCGAGACCCTCGGCTGGTAGGACCTGACTTGGCATTGGTGAGCTGGCAAGCTTTGCACCCTGCAACTATCTGGTCAATTTTAGAGTCTATATGCTCGATTTTTATTTTAGCATGTCTGATAAGATCTTTCATTTCTCATGCGCCCATGTGAGTGGCCTGATGTACCCGTTGGAGGATTTCTAGTCCAAGGGCTGCTGGTAGGATGAACTTGCCATCAGTAGTTTTCCACCATGGGGGTCCATGTGGTTGACGAGCTTGGGGTATGGTGTCTATCCATTTACGGTCCTTTTGTGTGTAGTTGGGATTTTCTGGTAAGATTGGTGGCCTGGGATCAGGCAATTGGAGAGTGAGGATCGACTCACTTTTGAGGTCTCTAGGGTTTGACTGAAGGGCTATTTCCTTTGTCTTTTTATCTGCCCGATGATTACCGAAGGCTACTGGAGTAACCTGTTTTTCATTCCCTGGGCAGTGGATTATGGCTAGCTTTTCTGGTAGCCATTAAGCTGATAAGAGATTTAATATTTCTTGTTTATTTTTTATGTTTTTTCCCTCAGTGGTTAGCAAGCCTCCCTCTTGGTAGATGGCTCTGTGCACATGGGCTGTAGCGAAGGCATAACGGCTGTCAGGGTAGATGTTGACTGCCTTGCCTTTTCCCATGGTTAAAACTCTAGTAAGGGCTATTAATTCTGCTGCCTGCACTGACATCCCTAGGGGTAGAGGACTCACCCATATGGTGTCAGCTTCCGAGACCACCACCACCCACCGCGTACCTGTGGCCATCTTTGACAAAGCTACTTCCATCCATGAACCAGGTTACCTTTGCATCTGGTAGTGGCTGGTCTGTTAAATCTGGTCAGACGCTATGGACCTGGGCTGAGATATCTGCACAGTCATGCAAGGGTGTCTCTGTGTCTGGATTAGGGAGCAAGGTGGCGGGGTTGAGGGAGCTGCTGGGCAAGAATTGGATTCACTGTGGGTTTAACAATAGCCCCTGGTAGTGAGCCAAGTGGGCATTGCTAATCCACCAATCAGGGGTTGTTTGAGCACTCCCTCAATGGCTTGAGGGGTGGTTATCAGCAAGGTTTGCCCAGAGTTAGCTTACCTGCGTCTTTGACTAACAAGGATGTGGCCACAATGATGCATAGGCTCGGGGGCCACCCAACAGCAACTGGATCTAATTTCTTTGATAGGTATGCGGCAGGGCAGTTCCAAGGCCCTAAGGCTAGTGTTAAAATTCCCTTAGCAACTCCCTTGCTCTCATCAATATACAGAAGGAAGGGTTTAGTGATATCTGGGAGGCTTAGGGCAGGGGAAGAGAGAAGAGAAGTTTTCAGTTTCTGAAAGGCCTGTTCTCTGTTCTCCATCCACTGGAAAGGATGCCCTTCTTTAGTGGCTTTATACAGGGGCTTCACTATCTCAGCAAACCCGAGAATCCACAAGTGGCAAAATCCAGCTGATCCCAGAAACTCTCTTACTTCTCTCCAGGATGACTGGGCTGGAGTTTTTAACACAGTTTCTTTCCATGCGTCTGAAAGCCATGTCTGCCCATCCTTTAAAACATAGCCCAAGTAACTTACAGTTCATTGACAAATCTGGGCCATTTTGCTGCAGCTCGATACCCAAGGTCTTCCAATGTGGTAAGCAGGTCTCGCGTTCCCTGTCTGCAGTTTTGTTCACTGTCGGCCGCTATTCGAATGTCATCTACGTACTGAAGGAGACTTAGATTAGGGTGTTGTCTTCAGTACTCACCTAGATCTTCATGTAAGGCCTCATTGAAGATGGCTGGGGAATTTTTGAACCCCTACAGCAAGCGAGTCCAGGTTAGATGTCCGTTGATGCCTTTCTCTGGGTCACTCCCTTCGATGGCAAATATGGCTTCGCTCTGCGAAGCCAATGGCAGGCTGAGGAAGGCATCTTTTAAGTCCAGTGCCGTGTACCATACCTGGGAGGGAGCTAGGGAGCTCAGGAGTGTATATAGCTTGGGTACAGTCGGGTGTATATCCATCACTCATTTGTTGACCTCCTGTAAGTCCTGCACTGGATGGTAGTCATTGGAGAGGGGCTTTTTTTACAGGTAGTAGGGGGGTGTTCCAGGCTGATTGACAGGGAACTAGAATCCCAGCCTTTAGGAGACAACAGATGTGGGGCAAAATTCCCTTCTTTGCCTCTGAGGTCATGGTGTACTGTTGCACCCAGACTGGCTCTGCACCAAGTTTAACCTCTATTATGACTGGGGGCCTGTGCACTGCCAAACCTATCCCCCCTGTTTCAGCCCAGACCATCAGGTGACTCTGGAGCCAGGCAGTTATGTCAGCTGATTCTGGCCTGGGTTTCTGATGGAGCTTGTACTCGTCTTCCAGTCTAACAGTAAGAATGTGTAGTGGACGCCCTTCCTGATCTGTGATTTGAGGCCCTTCCTGTCTAAAGGTTATTTGGGCTCCAATTTTGGTCAGCAGGTCTCAGCCGAGTAGGGGATATGGGCAGTCAGGGATGATCATGAATGCGTGGGATACCCGGCCTGTACTTATGTCAACTGTTCTTCAGGTAGCCCATGAGTATTGTTTTGTCCTGGTGGCTCCCTGCACCCAGGACTTTTTGGGGGCTAATTGGCCCTTGTCTGTGACCAGTACTGAGTGTTGAGCCCTGGTGTCCACAAGGAAGGTTATAAGAGTCCCCTTCACCTTAAGGGTTACCCAGGGTCCAGGGAGGGGTTCTGAAACCTGACACACCTAGACACTGAAGTATCCTAGCTCCAGGATGTGTGCAGGGTTATGAGGGGGCTTTTTCTGTGGTTTCTTGGGGCACTCTTTTGCCCAATGCCCTGTTTCCTTACAATACACACACTGGTCCTTCCGTAATCTGGGGCACTCCCCCACCAGGTCGATTCCTTACCTTCTGCCATGGCCAGCCTCCTCAGCTGTAGTTTGTGTTCTTCTGGAGTGTGCATGATTGAAGCCAGAAGGATCTTGGCTAGATCTTGAGTCTGTTTGCTATGGACTCGCATTTGTTTTTCTTCTAGAGTTTCTGTATTGTATACCTTCTCTGCCACTGCAAGTAAGTCTTGTAAAGACTTCTCAGCCATCCTATCTATTCTTTGGAGCTTTCTCTTAATGTCGGGAGCTGATTGATTGATGAAAGCCATTATGACTTTGTTTTCTTCAGTCTCAGGATTCATGGGCATATAGGTACGGAACATCTCCATGATCCTCTCTAAGATGGCAGCTCATTCTTCTCCTGCTGCACATTTCCTCCCTTAACCAAATTAGTGGGCTTTTGACCCACTTTCCTGACACCCCCCATCAGAGCCTGGCGGTAGATCCGGAGTTTCTCCTTACCTTCAGACATATTAAAGTCCCAGTTTCAGTGGGTTACTGGGTAAGCTGCATCTATCAGAGTTCGGTTCATGGTGGGGTTCCCATCCTAGCCTCGAATGGACTTCCAGGCCTCCAACTGGATTCTTTCCCTCTCCTCAGTAGTAAATAATACCTGCAGCAACTGTTGACAATCGTCCCAAGTGGGCTGATGGGTAAAAAGGATAGAATCAAAAGGTCAATTAGTGCAGTGGGTTTCTCTGAAAACTTGGAGTTCTGCATTTTCCAATTATATAAATCACTAATGGAAAAAGGCCAATAATATAGGGGCTGCTCTCCATCTTCATCAGGGAGTGCTGTGGCCCTGAGAGGCAGAGCAGTGGAATCGGAGCGTGGGGTTTGCTCACGATGCGCTCTTTGTCTAGTATAGGGTGGGCTTCTTGCCAAATTCCCCACTGCCTCTGCTTCCCCTGGGGAAGGTTGTACCGCTACTTGGGGTGGCCTGTTAGGGTGATACGGAGGGGGAAAGAGGGTTTCCTGGTCTGTATTATCCTGCAAAACAGGATAAAGCGGCATGGGGAGTTTATGCAATTCCTTCATAGACGGTTTCTCGCGGACTGCAAGCACTGCTCTTGGCCTCTCCGGAGGAGGCAAGATCGCCTTAACTGCATTTGGATTCTCTAGGGGAGGCAAGATCACCTTCAGCCATGCAGGGGGATCCTCTACTAGGTCCTGCCAAGTAGTTATATAGGGAATTTGATCAGAATGGCCAGTACATGGCTGGTACACAATGTCTTTAAACTGGAAAATAATTGGAAGATGGAAAGTTCCTTCTGTAGGCTATTCAACATCGAAGGCAGGGCACTCATTCCTGCAAAAAGTAATTAGTTTATTTTTCTTAACTAACAGGCCCATATTCTGGGCGAGCTCTCTGAAATCCTGGAAATGATCAAGAAAAAGGGATAAAGGAGTTGCTTGAGTCTGTCCCATGGTCATATGTAGGTTAGAAACCTATAGTCGCCTAGTCACTGACAACCAAATTAATATACCAATTAAACACAAAAATGAAACAACACACAAAAGATAACAAAAACCTTTTCTCTGACAAAACTGAAGGTAGGATGCCAGTTTCATGCTGTGATTGGGGAGCGACCCACCACATCCTGTCAGACTAACCAGGGGGACCATCTCCACTCTGGGCACTGGGGATTCCATGTCCCAGCCCTGGGGGACCACTCCCTGAACAAAGTGGGTTGGAACATCTTCCAGGACCCCTGACCATTCGGTTTCCAATGTGTCCGCCTTGACCTGCATCTGGTCCAGATTTTTTACAGATTAAACAGGCAGGCTTACAGGGAGGAAAAAGAAAATGGAAAAAAAAAAAAGGGTGGAGGAGTGCACTTACCAGCTCTCTGGACCGGGGTCCACAGGGCTCTTGGGGATCTCAGTGGGACCTCCAAAATGTTGTGCCCAGAGTACTGCATCCACACAGACCCCCAGGGAGCTGAATTCAATTCAAGAACAAAAGAGTTTTTATTATTCAAGCTCAAGCTTGGGCTCTCAGTTGCCTGATGCAGCAGGTCACAGAAAGAGCTCCAACAATTGGGTGGGTTAGGTATTTATGAGGTTAGGGTATGGGGTCAGGGAATGGGAACAGTGGGGCAGCCCCTGATTGGTTGGGCCCTGTTTCTATACCTTATTAGGACTCCTATAAGCCGATCGGCTTTGGCCAGGGGAGTTGGCTGCTTGTGATTTTTATAGCTTATCCGGGAACTGAGCTGGGCTATGGTACTTAAAATTGCTGCCATCAGTTAAGATGGAGCCACCCAGGCCCTTTGCCTCATGGTCTCTCAATGGCTGACTAGAAGAAGCTTTTGTCAGAGGGTCATGTCCAAAGAGATCATGGATTGAAGTGGATGGAAGCCAAATGTGAGGAGCTGCACAGTGAAAGGACTGTGTGAGGTACACAACACTCAAGCTGAGTTAAACAGCAGAAACAAGAAAGTGGATGAAAAACAACAGGTACAAGCCCGGCTCCAAGAGGAAGGGAGACCCCTCCTCCAAAAGGAGAGCTCTACAGCAGGCAACCAGCCCACTAGAGAACAGGGACCAAAAGTCTTCTCCTTATCCCATTAGAGAGTATTCACTAGGTCCCAGTCCTCCTCCACCATTGAGGTCCTACCACTGAGCCTGAGTCCCATCCCACCTGGCACAAAAGACCAAATATTTTCTTGCAAATTGACCATGCAGATAACCCTTCCCCCAGTATAGTTGATGGCAGGATTTCCCCCTGCAGAGCCTTGAAAGTTTGGTGAGTTCACTGAGAAGCCTGGGAATTATGTTGGCCACCAATCTGCAGTGTGAGAACAGTAGCACTGCAATCCTAACTTTGGCCAGGACAGGGTGAACTATCCTTCTCCAACTCTTGGGAACTCTCAGACAGATCTGTTTTCTATGCTCCAGAAAAATCTCTGAGCACCATATGGTGGGCGGGAAACATGCTTAAGTGACTTTACCCTGAACTTTGGATCTATACTCTCCTCAGGCAGGAGCTTTCAGAGCTCTATTGGGTGAGTGATGTGGGTATTTAGGGGTCTATCAACAGAACATTGGACCTGCCTCTTCTTCTGTGCATTGGCTCTCTGAGCCTGATTGGTTGGGCACTACCTGGTGCCTGAGCAACTCTTAACTAAACTTTACATCTATCCTCCCCACTGGTGAGACAATGCTGAGCTTGACTGGGTGGGCAGTGACTGGTGCCTGAGTGACTTTTTCTGAGCTTTGGGCTTGCACTCTCAACAGAATGGCCACCTTCTGAGCTCAGCTGGGTGGATGATGCTCAGCACATGAGCATTTCTCCTGAATTCTGGATCAGTGTTGTGTGCTAGGCAGCTCCATGAGCTTCACTGGGTGGGCAGATCCAACACTGGCAGAATGATAGTGACTGGAACTTTGGCCCGGGATTGTCTACTGGTTCTTGTCCCCCTGAAGACATTATCTATGGCTGTGAATTCACCACTTGTCTGCCTTTCTTAGTGGCACTGCAACAGTGAGGAGTGGACTCAACTGAGACAACCCCTTAAATAAAATAAAAAAAAAATTTAAAATTTTATTAATTTATTTTAATTATGGGTTTGCCCATTGTGCCCCCACTCCTCATTGTTGCAGATCACACCTACGGTGCATCTTAGTAGGGTACTGGTGAAACTTATTAAGTGTAGAGTATCAATGTCTTTATATAGTGATTAAGAAAATGCTATGAGGGCTATCTCTCACAGTATGATCCAAATGTTTCTGATTGTAGATGAAGCACATTCTGCCCTATGATTGCACCAATGTACACAATTATGATTTAATAAAATTATTTAAAAAAAAAGACAGGGAAGAAGTAGCTGAAAATACTCTTGGGGAGGAATCAGCAGAAGAAATCTAGCAACATGAAAAATCAGAGATCAATTCCCCTGGGGATATCAAATAAAATACAACAGAAAATTGCATCCACAGAGAAATTGCAAAAATGTCATGAGTACAATTCAGAATATGTATGGAAAATAACATAAATGTAATGAAGGAAAAGATGGAAACAGATAATCAAAAAAATAGTTCAGAAGCTATCTCAAGAAATTAATGAAAAGACACTACATACTCAGCCCTACTATGAAGCTAATTTAAAGGTTTCATATGAAGGCTAGAACCCAACTATAGCACAAGAATATGGGAAAGGGGCAAGGGAGGGGATGGGAGGGGGGAAGCTGGGGTGGAGGTAGGGTAATTGGTGGGGCCACACTTATGGTGTATCTTAGAAGGGAACAGGTGAAACTTACTAAATGCAGAATACAAATGTCTTCATATGATAACTAAGAAAATGCCATGAAGGCTATGTTAAACAGTTTGATGAAAACATTTAAGATTGTATATGAAAGCATCACATTGTACCCCTTGATTGCACTAATGTATGCAGCTATGATTTAATAAAAAAAATAATTAATGGATTTGACAGAAAGGTAATTTAAAATATGGATGATAAAGACAATAAAGAAAATGGATGAATAAATGGAAAGATAGAAAAAATAGGTCTTTTTATCCATCTTGAATCAATTTGAGTGAGTGGGGAAATGTGTGGATACAGGTTAAGTTTTTTACATGTGGATATGAAGTTCTCCCAGCACCATTTACTGAATAGAGATTCTTTACCCCAGGGTAGGTTCTTTTTTGTTTATCAAAGGTTAAGTGGCTGTAAGCTCATTGCTCCTAACAGAGACATGCAAATAAAAACTACCCTGTGATATCATCTAACTTCAATTAGAATGGCCCACATGTCAAAATCTCAAAACTGAAGATGCTGGCATGGGTATGGAGAGAAGGGAACACTTTTTACACTGCTGGTGGGACTGAAAACTAATGCAATCTTTTTGAAAGAAAGTATGGAGAATCCTCAAAGAACTCAAACTAGACTTCCCATTTGATCCTGCTAACCCATTACTTGACATCTACCCAGAAGAAAAAATGTTTTTACCATAAGAACACTTGGACTACACTGTTTATCACAGCTCAGTTTACAACTGCCAAAATGTAAAAACAGATTAAATGCCCACCAACCCAGGAATGGATTAACAAGCCGTGGTATATGTATGCCATGGAATACTATTTATCCACTAAAAAAGATGGAAATTTTACACCTTTTATGTTAGCCTGGATGAAAATGGAACACATTATTCTTAATAAAGCATCACAAGAATGGAAAAGCAAGAACCCTAGGTACTCAATTCTGATATGAAGACAATTATCTAGTACACTTCGGGGGGGGGAGGAAGAGGAGAGCAGAGAGAATGAAGAAGGGGGTGGTCACGGTGTGTAACACACCTTTTGGGGGCAGGGCACAATTATAAAAGGGACTTTTCCTAACAAATGGAATCAACGTAACCTGGTTCTTTATACTCTTGATGAATTGCCAACAATAAAAAAATAATAATAATAAAATCTGAAAGAAAAGCACAGAAGTAAAAGAAAGATGAATGATATATGGAATATAGAAAGGATATGGTAGAGATTAAGGAAATGAAGAAGACAATCAGGGAACGTAAAGAAACAATAGACAGTATCAAAAATACACTAGACCATGAAGAAGAAAGAACAACAGAGCTAGAGGATAATGTATTTGAGGTAACCCAGGTAGTTACAAAGGTAGACAGGAAGAGAGAGAAAGAAGATTGCATGCTTAAAGAATTATTATACTCCATGAAGTTTTCAAATGCACCTAATTCTATATGAAATCAGCGCATTGTACCCCATACATGCATTAATGTATACATGATCTATGCATTTATAATTAATTAAAAAAATGATACTGTGTTGTGGAGAAAAAAACACATAAGAATAATAGGTATCCTTGAAGGAGAAGAAAATTGTCACAAAGGTAAAGAAGCCCTACTGGAGACTATCATAAATTAAAAATTACCAAGTTTTATCAAAGATCCTGATAAACTCCTTTCAGATGGACATCGAATCCTTGGTCATCTTAACTCAAACAGAGATTCTTCAAGATACATTGTAATGAACCTATTCACAGACAAGATGAAAGGGATATTTTATTTTTCCATTCCTGAGATACTTGGAGGTGGAAAATATTCTTCTTAGTAAAGTATCTCAGGAATGGAAAAACAAAATCCAATGTACATAGTACCACTTTAAACCAATTTATAATCACTCACACTTGCATGTGAAAAATGAAACACAACTATAGCCTAGGATGAAGAAGTGAAGGGGACACAGAGGGGAAGGGGGGTGGCTCGATAGAGGGAGGATTCAAAGGGGGATTGCACCTATGGAGCATATTGCAAGTACAAGTTGGATCTACCAGGTGTAGAACACAAATATCTTAATGCTGTAATTGGGTAAATGAGGTGAAGGCTATGTTGATTAGTAAGATGTAAGCACTTCAATTTGTACAAATAATCAACACATTGAATCCCATAATGGCATAAATGTATTTTTGATCTATGTACAAATTACTTAATAAAAAATTAAAAAAAAAATAAAAGGGAAAATCATGCAAGCAGCTGGCAGTAAATGTCAACTGATGTACAGGGGAAGAGCCATTAGAATGATACCAGACTTTTCAACTGAATCTTTCCAAGAAAGAAGAGAATGGTCATCTACATTCCACATTCTTAAACAAAGCAATTTTCAGTTCACTATTCTGTACCCTGCTAAACTAAGCTACAAAATTGATGGAGAAATCAAATCGTTGGGGGATATACAAACACTGAAGGAATTTGCCTCAACAAGACAAACTCCACAGGAAATACACCTATTTTAAACACTAGCTATCACAATGGAATACCATCAAAGCAAACACCCAGAAGCTAAAGCTCAAAAATTAGCTTCTACGATGGTGTAAGAGATAAAAATACAAAACGGATTTTCCACAAAATAAGATGAATAGAATTCCACAACAGTTATCAATTCCCCCAATAAATGTCAATGGGTTAAATTCCCCACTGAAGAGCCACAGGCTGGCTGATTGGATAAAAAAGCGCAAGTCATCCATATTCTGTCTTCAGGAAATGCATCTAGCCTTCAAAGACAAATCAAGACTCAGTGTTAAGGGGTGGGAAACTATTTATCAGGGAAATGGAAATAAGAAAAAAGGAAGGGTCTCAATCTTATTTTCAGATACAATTGGATTTAAAACAAGTTAAGTCAAGAAAGACAAAGATGGACACTTCATATTGGTCAAAGGAATAAT
>CAUYRH010095016.1:0-13341 GCA_963574655.1 Perodicticus potto
AAGTAATGAGAAAGTCTCTTGAATGTTATCGCAATCAGGTTGATGAAAATATCTCTGATTGTATCTGAAGCCCGTACACTGTACCCCATGACTGAATTATTGTACACAGATATGATTCAATAAAAAAAAAAAAAAGAAAGAAATCTTTAGAGAAAAACCTATTTGGTGGGCACAGTCATGGTATCTATGAAGACATACTTCTGATGAGAACACAACTAAAGAAAAGAAAGACCCCCATTCATTTTGTAAACACTGAGCTGCTTCCAAGGCTCAGGCATTGGCTGAGCCCTGGGAGTTACCATAATGAGTAAGATGTGGCCAAAGCCTCAAAAGTCCACCATGATGTAGAGGTGACAGGAATACCCCCCATCATGGTTCAAGATGGCAAGAAACAGGGAGCTCACCTGTGGTCTGCAGTGCCAAGGGAGACCTGGACCGACTCTGTCACTATGGAGGAACCAGATAATTGACCTTGAAGAACAAGATGTCAGGAGGAGGAGGTTGCTGGGACAGGAGTCACCAAGCAGAGCACACCCAGGTCTAGACCACTCAGCTCAGCTGTCTCACAATTTCTGGAGGTTCCTCCTCACAGTCCTGCTGTTAGCTCTCACACGATTGACTTAGAGCTGCCACCAGGGGGTCCCTGCCATGGGATCTGGTCCAGATAGTCCTGGGCAACAAGTCTACCCATCCTTCTTCCCCAAATACTTCCCACTCATACTTATACACACATATGCACACGCACACTCTCACATACATACACAAATATACTTACAATTCCACACATGCATACATTCTCAGGATCTCAGAGACTCACACACACATACATTCACACATGCACATGCACTCACACTTACATACTTGTACACATACATCACACATACACACAGATATACTCACACACATGCATAGACATACAAGCTCTCACACACACAGTCATGCACATACATGCACACACATGCACTAACATACATTCCCACATTCCCACAGACACTCACATATACTCACACACATGGACATAAGTTCACTCATGTCCACACACTGTACTCACACACTCATACATTCACCCACGCACCCACATGCACTCACATACACACTTATACATATGCACACATAGCCACTCATACACTCACACGCATGTATGTTCACTCACGCACACACACTGTACTCACACACACTCATACATTCACACATGCACTCACACTCTCATACTTATGCATACACTCATATAATCACACTCCCCATACACGCTTACACTCCCTCATGAGTGTACACACATGTGCTTTCATTTTTCCTATCAATCTCACACTCAGTTTCAAATTGAAGTAGGCCCCAAAGATGCTGGAGATACCGAAACAAAAAATTTTTAACATATGGGACCATTTTCCCAAAAACATCTTTTTCAAAGAAAATCTGATTTTTGCCAGGACTCTCTCTATGCCAACTTTAGCCTGTTGTCAACACATTATCAGAGGGATCCTGCAAAGTGAGTCTATGGCTATAGCTTGGATGCTTCCCCCCCCAACACTCATGTTGCAATTTGATCCCAATATTAGAGGTGGGGCCTGTAGGAAGGTGTTTGGGTCCTGGGGACAGATTCCTCCTGAACAGATTAATGCCCTCCCACGGTGGAGGGGTGCATTAGGTTCCTGCAAGAGCCAGTTGATAAAAGAGCCAGGCACCGTCTCCCCCCTCTGTGGTGTGGTCTGTGCACAGGTCAGCTCCCCTTCCCTTCTGCCCTGAGTGAAAGTAGCCTCAGGTCCTCACCAGAAGCAGAAACTGGCACCATGCTTCTTGCACAGCCTATAGAATCATGAACAAATTAACCTCTTCTTGTTATAAATTACCCAGCCTCAGGTATTCCTTCATAGCAACACAAAATGAACTGAAACACATATCATGTCTCTTTCTGGTTCCAAGCCTCTAGTGATTTACCATCTCAGTCCGGGCAATGGTCCACAAGGTCCTTCAGAACTGTCCCTGTTGCTCAGCGGCCCCATCTCTCATTCTGTCTCTCTGGGCTTCAGCCCTCTGGTTTCCTTCCCCAAAGCCTCAAGGCCTGCTCTCTCCTAGGAGTGGTTATTACACTGGCACTTCCACTGCTCTTTCCACAGCCCGGAGCTGCCCTCCCTCAGAAACCTTCATGGTTGACCCACCTTCACTCAAATGCCTTCTTTCCAGGGAGGCCTTCCTGGTCACCCTGCTGAACATGGTCCCTCTGTCTCTCCTGTAGGTGCCAATCTCCCAATCCTATTTTGCTTTGGTTTATAGCTCTTCGGCCATCTAATGTAGACTTTTCTTATTTACTTTGCTTTTGTCTCCATTTTCTTAGGGAGAAGGCGAGTTCCCAGAGGAAGATGGGGACTGCTGTGAACTAGGGCCACAGGCATTCACTTAAGAATGTGCTGGACACAGAGAGCTCCACCGACCAACAACAAACAGGAGGGTATTCTGTTTGTCCTGAGGCCCATGTAATAAGATGTCCTGAGGCCCATATAATAAGGTGCAGTGCAAGGCTATCTTCACACTGTGAGGTCCAGACAAGCCCCTTGGGGGCTTCCAGAGTGCAGGATGGAAGGGTGCTATGTGCAGGGCTCTGTGGGTCCCTGCCTTCATCCAGGGAAACTCCTTTTATTTTATGTTATCTCCTTGAACGTTCACATAACATTGCACCAAAAGAAAAATTGTCACCACTTTAGATAAAAGTTTGAAAGCTCTGTGGAAAAATCATGAAAGGGACTAAAATCCAGCTCTCCTGCTTATAATGGTGAGATATTGGCCAAGTTACATATATTCTCTCATCTTCAGTTTTTGCATCTGAAAAATGAAGATGATGACCATCTTCAGGGCTGCTATTTACAATATTTAACAACAACCAGCAAGCTGTAGACAGCAGCCAGTCAGAACACATGTCAGCACTAAAGCAGAGGATAATTGTGTCTGGCAGAAGTAGAAGGTCATTAAAGAATGGGTCCCCTGTCAATCTCAGAGCCTTCCAATAACCCGAGGGCCTTTACCATTCCTTTAGGAGACACAGAAATGTGGGAGAAGGACAAGGCTAATTTGCAGTGAGCAATCGGAACCCAAGCCCTTTTGAAGCTGCCTTTGAAATGCAAACTTAGAATGCCCCATGAATGAAAACCCAGAACAAAAGGTTCAGCCCAACTTCTTCCCTTATGCCCTTGCCAAGGCTTAAACAGCATACCCCAAAGCCACAGACAAGTTATAATACGGCTATATTTTATCTGGGTCATATTATGTGCAGCATAATTAATGTTTAAAAAGCATTTCTGCAATAAAACGTCTCTGTGATAACTAGCACCCGTCATGAGGATGCTGTGGCTGTTTCTAATTTGATTGCAGAAGAGATTTCTAGTTACTGGAGCGTTGCCGCCGACGGCCCCTTACTGGACACAGCAAAACACAGCCAAGTGATTGCATTTCCAATCATAGGCAGAGCCTGGGACCGACAAGTCCCCCATGAGTGCGTTTCCTGGCCGCAAAAGCCCTTTGTTCACTATCTGGTTCTGCGAGTGTGCTTTCTCCGATGCCTCACAATCACTGGGCTGTTTACCAGCATCTCCAAAGAGGCTCCTTGCGCCAGCGTTATTAAAGAATTCTCAGCTGAGATTGCCTGATGGCAGACCTCATTCTCTCAATTTGGTGAGCTGATGAAAAGCATCAATTATCTCAAAGCACTAAAGTTTGACAATTTTTTTCATGAAATGAATATTTTAGTCCCCACATAACAATGGAGGCAAAACGAATTGGGATGAGTGGAAAATGGACAGAACTAATTTCTCCTTGAAACAACAGATTTTTCTTTGACAACTCCTTCCCACTTCCTGCTTCCTTCCTTCCTTTACTGGTAACTTCCCTGGGAGTCCTAAGCTTGGAGTGGGGATGGGGAACAGGAGAGATGCTTATCTCACTTACGAATTGCCAGTGTACGATGGCTGGATCAGGGCAAGATTTCTGAATCTAGGAGACATGCCCCACTAATTCTAAAGAAAACACTCCCCTGTCCCTGGCTCAACTATGGACAAAAAGACCAAATGTACCACTGGTCTTACAGATTTAATTTCAGTGCCCTGCACATTAATTTCAACCTACTTCTTAAATAGTCAAATGTAACAATCTACTACTAAAAATGAACTGTCAGAAGGTGCATATTATGTACTCTTCTATACCTGTGTAAGTCGAATCACATTAATGGTTATCCCTATAATAGTGCCATATATAACTGCATTCCAAACTCGCTTTCTAAGCAGGCAGTGTTGCTTTGAAAATAAGAACTTGGGCTCCAGCCAGGGGGTTTGACTCTTAACTCTGCAATTCTTCTATGTCCATAGATGACTATGTCTAGTAATAGAAACTGGACTCAAATTTGTGTCTACATAACCTTTAACATGTATCCTCTCAAGGAAACTTCCCAGCCCTCTTGTGGAGAAGGAGAGGTTGTCTCATTTCTCAGGCCTTCACGATGGCAAAGCTCTCTCCAATTCTAAATATTTTCCCCTCCTGGTTAACATTTAGTCATCCCTCAGATTTCAACTAATATAACACTTCCTCCAAAAGAAGTTGTCCTTGATCCAGATCTGGTACTTGGAGCCATGAACTGCCACTGAGCCCTCAATTTCCTCTGCTGTGGCACACGTTGAACCCTATTGCCATTAATTATTTGTACATCTGACATCCCTGCAAAACAGAAATTCACTGGAGGCAGGGACTGTGTGTATCTTGCTCATCATTACATGCCCGGCACAATGACTAAATCTAAAAGTCATATACTGTTTCTTTAATACACACATTTTTCAATTAATAATTTAATTCATTTGAAGATGTAGAAAGTCAGACCTCCTTACAGCAGAGGCTTTTATCATTCCCCTAATATCTCTGTGTTTCCCAACATTTCCCAGCCTCCTTGCATTAGACTTTGGCCAATGGGCTGTGAGCAGAAGAAACATGTGTCCCTGTAGGGTCAAAGCTTAAAAGAATGAGGGTAAGTGCATTCTGCACCCTCTTCTCCTGGTCCAGTGACTAGAAAGGTGCAACCACCTCTATCCCTGAGTCAAAACTTGAAGGGAACTGACCTGAAAAGGGCTTGAACTTTGTGTGAATGACTATAAACCCATAGAGATTTGAGGGCCCTGTTTGTCACTACAGCATAGTCCAGCCTAACCTGACTAATTCACAAGTTTTTCTAGGATTATACAGCATGCTGAGACTCAAATTCAGATCTCTAGAATTTACAAGATTAAAATTAAGTGAATAATAAGAATTTACCTTTAATTCCTTATAGCCTAATTTCTTTTTGTTATATCCAGAATGTCAAAAAATAAACATCTCATAAACCACCTATACCAAAATTTCTGAGAAAAATGATTAGCCATTTGCTATCAATTCGCAAACATTTTCTGCACATATTAGGCGGATGCCTCTTGACCCGTATATTCACTCTATTTATTAACAGAAAGAGCTGTGTGATAGAAGGTGCATTCTCCTTTGTGAATGAGGCCACCTGTTCCTATATTCTGATTTGACAGGTTTGATTCTCTTCCCTGTGAGTAGGCGGACAGTCAGAGTTGATTTGCTGGGTAGTTTCCTCAGATGTGATTACAGCACAATTACACTGATAATCAGCTCAGTGTGTGGTCAAAATGTTTTCTAACAAAAACGTATTCCAGGACATGGAAATAAGGGTCTTTGGGGAGTAGGTAATTTATACACTAATGTCTCCTTACATCAAATATGATTGTAAAGAGTTCTTTCTATGAAGGTTAGGCTACTGAAAGACAGATAGACCAAGTCAGCAGGGATGAAGAAAATTAATCTTTGAGCCAGGGTAAGGGTGTAACAACTGCCCCCTACCCCATTTCATCACAGGGTACTGAAAATCATGCAGACTTCTCCGTAAATCACCTTCCAACTTCGCAGTGCTGGCCCTAATCCTTTAGAAAAAGCATGCCAACATTTAATGAGAACTTACTAATTATGGTTATTTTTACTCATTCTCATTTAAACTAAAAGCCCTTTGAAATAGCTCTTTTCTCTGTTCACTGCTTTGGCTCCTGATGAACTTGATCAAGTCACTGAAGAACCTTAAACTGATATCTTGTCAGAGGTGCTAACTACCTGCTAACCCTGCAGGGCTGGAAAAAGGTCCCACAATGGGGAATGTCTCTGATTTGTTGGGAAACAGACTCAGAGATAGGGAAGTTTATCAGGAGCACTCTCAGGAACAATTCTGCCAGAAAGTATAAGAAGGTTGGTTGGACAGAGAAATTTTGAACAGGAATGAAGTTGCCAATGATCTCAGCCAATTATATGGGGGCTCTAGAGCTGGTGGTCCTTAAGGGTGTCTCAAATTGAGGCAAGGGGGGTGCCCTTTGTATACCTCTCAAACATCACAATCTATAACTCATTAGATTCTGGCCAGTCACAGAGTGAGGGCATGATCTTAGCCAAGGCAATTCCTTCCATCCAGGTCAAGGCTCAGGAAGACCTTAGCTGTGAGCCATCAGCGGTAACACACCCACCTGCCAGGGAATAAACAAGTGCATACTGAATGGGGAAATGGATGGCACACTACAGCATTTGCTCATTCTGTGAGGGCAAGAGCTATGCCCACACAGAGCTTAAGGTCCAGTGGAGGAAAGAGGGAAAAGAGTAAACAAGAGTCATTTATGTGCATGCTATGGTATCATTATAGAAGCATACTTGCTTCCATTCTGGAATGGAAGTGGTAACTACATCACCACCATAATAGGTCTCCTTATACCTTAGTTCATTTGGGTTTGTGGCCTGTCATTGTACACTGCAAGCTGTCTTCAAATTTCCTATGTTCTGACTTGCCACTTATCCCTAATTTGTTCTGTGACTGCTCTGAAGCTGCTGTTGGGCAATTCTCCCAAGCTTTTATAGTGATGTCATAGGGTCAGAGGCCTTCCCGTCTTCCCACAGCGCCTCTTCTTTGTCCATTGTCTGCCCCACCATGAACTCTAGCCTCTGCCAAATGCTAGCCTCCAGTGTGACACTCTTCCTTTAGTTTTCAGATCCAGCACTGTCACCTGCACATGTATCCTCGGTGACTAGAGTCAGAGCTATAACCCAGGGCACATATTATACATGGCAGAAAGAAAAGCTCTGGCAGTGGAAACAACCTATCCTGCCAGACACACATCAGGATCATGATGGAGGTGCTCATAGGTAGAGAACATTCCCAAGGCATACGCTGATATTCATTGACCAAAGGCAGGCAGGACAGTCTGCCCATCCCCCAGCTCACTGACCTCTGACCAAGACAGAGGTGAGAAAAGAGGAAGAGGAAAAAAAAAAAATAAAAACATTACAGAGCTGTATAATGGATTTTTCATATTTAAATATTTTGCCATTTATATCTGGTTTTAGAATGTATTTCAGAAAAAAACACATTCAACATCACTGCACAAGGGTGGTATTAAGCATGATGTGTTTGCGCAGGATATCCGGGTCCTTAGACAAGGGAACAAGGAGGATTTCCTGGTGGGGCTGAAATCTGGAAGTGGGTGGGGAAGCATATTTCAGAAAAAAGTAGCAGCATGTGCCTGGACTGGGAGGTAAAAGAGGGAGCACTCAGCACACTAGAGGAAAGTAGCTCATTTGTCTGAGATGAGAAGTGAGAGAGGAGAGGTAAGGATGAAACACAGAGGTAGAATTTCCCCCTGAGTACAAAAGGAAGCCACAGAGGGCTTAACCACGGGGTTGAGAACATAAGAATGTGAATTTACAAAGAGGGTCCCAAATGGCACAGGGTTTCTCACTAGGCCGTCACCCTCAGAGCACAGCCTTTCTCCAGGCTGAGGAAATCTCATCCACTCGATGGCCTCAGATCATCAGAATAGCTATTTCCTGTGTTGTACAGCCTTTTATACTTAGAGCCTTTCATGATTTCATCCACACATACTTTTATATACATCATATAGCTATAGTCTACACATTTCACATATTTTATCACAAAAATCTTACTAGGTGGACAAGACAAAATATAGATGAGGAATTTTTACATTTTGCAGATAGGGAAACAGAGACTCAAGATTATCTAAACTAACTATTCTGACACTGCTATGATCAGGACCAGAATACTAACCAGAACTCCTTCTCATGCCAGGCTCTTTTTATAGCATTATCCAATGAAGAGGGTAGCCTCTCCTTGGATGCAAATGTGCTATCTGTTCCCCTTTTTACTGTCACTGAAAAGCAGTTTTCTAGAACCTGCCAAACCAATTATAAACAAGACTGAGAAAAAGTAAATATTGGTCCAGGAATCACCAGACCAGCAACAGAACAATAAGCTAACTTGTGGACCGCTAATAAGTTCCAATCACTCATTCAACAAAACTTTACTATTAAACACTTACAATGAGATAGGTGTTGTGCTAGTCACACTGCATATAGACAGGTAAGGCAGACGACACTGTCCTGGACCTTGAAGTACTCATTACATAGCCAAGGACATTCCTTTCTATCACAAGCAGTTTGAATGCTTCCTCACTTGAGAGATGTGATAATTAAATTATTAACCCAAATTCTTTGCTATCCTATAGTAATGCCATTAGCCATACCCTCTAATGGCATTACTCTAGGCAGTGTCATGGAAGGACAAGAATTCCTCTCCTTCATCTGATGTTGGGCTGGCCAGGTGACTTGGTTTGGTCAATGGGATGTTAACCGACAAAATACAAGCAGAGGTTTGTAACATGCTTGAGCACATATGCTTGTGTCTTTCACACCTGCCTTTCAACAAGAGAAACATGTCCCCTGAGTAGTCATTGTCTGAGAAGGAAGAAAATCATTTGTAATGAACTTTACCCAGTCCACAGCCTGGAGCCTAGATCAGACTAGAGCAGAGCCATAACTCACCCACAGATAGCTTAACAAAAAAAAAAGAGAGAGAGAGAGAGAGGAAGAAAAAAAAACCTATTGATGTGTGTTGATGTGTATGTCACTGAGATACTGGGGTTATTTGTTACACAGCATACTGTGATGATAGCTAACTGATACAGGAGGTATACACACATAGTACTGTCCTTCTGAAATAAATAAGTAGTAACTGCCTGCTATTATACAAGATTAAAATAAGATCATATTGGCCCTTTGTTTAAAATTTTCCAATTTCCCAAATCTGGAACAAGGCAAAGATGTTCATTCTTAACAGTTCTATTCAAAATTGTACTAGACAGTCTAGATCAGGCGTCCTCAAACTTTTTAAACAGGGGGCCAATTCACTGTCCCTCAGACCACTGGAGGGCCAGACTATAGTTTAAAAACAAAAACTATGAACAAATTCCTATGCACACTGCACATATCTTATTTTGAAGTAAAAAACAAAACAGGAACAAATACAATTCACACCAACGCATGTGGCCCACGGGCCATAGTTTGAGGACCCCTGGTCTAGACAATACAACAAGACAAAAATTAAAAATAAAAGATATGCAGATGGAAAAGACAGGAATAAAAATATCATTTACATAATCATGTTTGTGTATAAAATCCCAAGATTCTACAAAAAAGCTACTAGAATGAATAGATGAGTTCAGCAAGGTCGGAGGATACAAGGTCAATATGTAAAAGTCAGTTATATTTCTATACACTAGCAGTGAACAATTAGAAATTGAATTATTTTTTCAAAATATAACATCTAAATACACAATATGCTTAGAACTAAGTTTAACTTATTAATTACAAGATTTGTATAATAAACACTATAGAACATTAATGAGAGAAATCAAAAAAGACCAAAATCAACAGGAAAATATGCTATGTTTAAGTATCAGAAGATTCAATATTTTTAATTCACCCCAAATTGACCAATAGAGCCTGTTTAATTCTAATCAAAATTCCACCAGACTTTTTGTTAAAAATTGATGAGCTGTTTCTAATGGTTATTTGGGAAAAAAAGGAAAAGAACTTAGCTCAAAAACAAATTTGAAAAAGAATAGAGCTGAATAATTCTCACTACCTGATATTCAGATTTACATAAAATTTGAGGAGAGGCTGAGACAGGAGGGTAGCTTGAGCACAGGAATTTGAGGTTCCAATGAGCTATGATCAGGCCACTTCCCTTGGCAACAGAATGAGATTTTGTCTCTTAAAAAATGCGGGATAGGGTGTGGGACAAGAGAACCTTTTGGGTAATGGAAATATTCTGTTTTTATTGTATAGACTAGTGGTTATGTAACTGTATACTTTGCTCAAACTGATAAATCTTAAAAATTTGAATTTGACTGTAAGTAAACTGCAACACAATTATACCAAAAATAAAAAAAAATTTAAAAAAACCTTGAGTGGCTCCTCAGTTCTTGCAAGATAAAACATACGTCTTTAACCTAATATTGCCGTGCTGTCAATATTATCTTCCATGAATCTACTACATCCATGACCTCAGGCTTCTCACTGAGGTGAAGTCTTCTACCCCAGATCGTCTGAACCAGAACCTCTGGAGGCCGTTCCAGGAATCTGCTTTTTACATAGCCCCTCCAGCTGATTCTGAGGTTCACTGCAATTTGAGGAGCCCTAAGGAAGAATCTCTGCTTGATCCTGATGGCTGACTCTGCCTTCTCAACTCCATGCCTTCCCCACTTCTCAGTGTCTGTGCTCCGATCACATTGGCTTATTCCACCATCACCCTGGGTCTGTCATCTGGCCTCCCTGAATCCCAGCACAAATGTCACCTCCCAGGGACAGCTTCTGGGATAAGCCTCGCATGGGCCAGACTCACCTAGATTTACTCACTGCAGCCTGTACATCTCTTTCCCTACACTTGTCACTGAGGTGCAAATACTGGAATGATAAGAAATCGTTTCCCCCCAGGGAATGTGACTACATCTGAGCATTGCCTAGCAACATGCCTGACCTACATGGGATAAATACAATAGCAAACATTCAAACCATACTAAGTATCAGAATGATGACTACATGGCAGTATTAATTAACTTAATCATCAACAACCCTAAGAGATGGATGCTTTCATTATCCCCATTTTACAAATGAGGAAACTGTGGCCCAGGGAGCTTAAATAACTTATTGGGGGCCTTTTGGCTACTAAGTGACAAGCTAGGGTGCAAACCCAGAAAGTATGACCCACTATACTGGGAACTACTATGCCTTGAGCTTTATATCTGCTTAACGAACAAATAAATAAATAGGAATAATCCAGCTGACAAATCAGCACCCCGTTACTAATGAACTGACACCAAAGCATCACTCTGCAGCTCCCAGCCCTTCTCAGACACTACCACTTCTGTATAGCAGGGCCCCTCTTCACAGCAGCGGATAAGAGAAACCCACACTAGCATCTCTCAAACATGAACTTGGCAGTTTCAAGTCTCAGAAAATCTCTCCATTGGGATAGAGAAGAGAATAACAAAGGGAAGAATTAGCTGCCAGCCAACAGATTCTCCAACAACAAGCAGCTTGTGTCACTGAACCAGGCATTTGACAGAAGATTATCAGTCCATTTATCAGATATTTGAAAGAGCAGGGATGCTTTCTCTAGACAGACAAGAAATGCAAAAGCAAATCAGCTCATGCTTTCCTTTTCAATGCTTGGATTTCCCTAAATGAATCAGTTAGCTAATTCTTAGGGAGGCTTTGGAGCATCGTGAGAAATAGCAATTGCAAACTTGTATCCCATGGGCCTACAGACCTGCCAGGAGGGGAAAATGAGGTCAGGCCATACACATTGGCACAAAGAGGTGAAGGGTCCCAGGAGTAGAAGACTCTCTGGCTCTCGGCAGGTGGTCCTCTACAGAAATGCACCATGTCTGTATCTGTCACCCTAGAGTCCACCCAGGACCACTGTCTTTATAAAACAGTACTTAGCTGTCTTTCCAGTATGCAGCAATCATGGGGAAGGAGAGACAGAATCATGGGGGTGCCTAAGATTCTGTATTTCTGATAAGTTCCCGCTGCGGCTGATCCTGCTGATCTGGGGAACCACACTTTGATTATAGAGGTTGTGAAATTCCACTAACTACAAAGGAGAGTCAACTCCATCAAGATATTTGAAGGGGTAAAAATAAAATCAATTCCTCTAGACAAGTAAAGATATAAAACCCAAACCAAAGGAACATAGCAAACTCCTTTCCTCTTGCTTTTCAGACACATGAATTTCTCTAACTGGGCAATCTGTCAACCAGTGCTTACTAGAGCGATGGGAGACCATGGTTTAAAATCAATCAGCTGCTATCATCATAATGACTCAGAGTGATGTGTGTAGAAAAAATAGAGCTGGCGGGAATCAGGATGCAGTGAAGTAACAGGGGGACTTATCTGCAGAGCAGCTTATATCTCAGTCCTGGATCTTTGCAACTGTCCACCCCAGTGGTCCTTCCCTGTGGTCCTCAGGAGAAAGGCAGATAAGGCAACCAGTGATCCATGCAAGGAAACTTTTTTTTACTTCTCTGTGGCTAGTAAAAAAGTGTTTAGAAAAAGTTTGGATAAGAGAGATCAAAAGCTCTTCTGAGACTTAATTAAAGCACACCTAAGATGGGGAAGAAAAGAAAGGAATATTTGAACTTCTGCCATATTTCTTGCAAGTGATTTCACATCTATCAACTTCTAGGACATTCAAAATCACTCTGAAGGTGGGTTTGGTTATCCCATTCTCTCAATTAGAAACTGAGCCTTCGAGAAGTTAAGCAATTGCTTGTAGTCACTCTAAGGAGCATCCACACAGGTCATCTTCTATCAAGCTGTCTCCAAAAGAAGCCAACTAACATGCAAGTAGGGATGATCCATGCATGGTAAGTGCATCTATAAGACAATTACATTCTCCAGATAACTTCGCACACACTGTGTTGTTTGAGATATAAGAAAACAAATCAGAAGTTCATTTCTTGAAACATCATACTTCATGGACATGTAGCCAGTGAAGAGAAGCTACAGGTTAAGGACCTAGTGGCAAGATATAAAGGTGTAGAGTAGAAAGAAGCGATGTCACATTGTCCTGGGAGTGCACGGATCTCAATAACAATCAATATTAGCATTGTTGGAGCAAACCGTGACTGAATGTTTCAGAACGTCAAACATTCTTTTTCTTTTTTTTTTAATAATTTTATTAAATCATAATTGTGTACATTGGTGCAATCATAGGGCAGAAGGTGCTTCATATACAATCAGAAACATTTTGATCGTACTGTGAGAGATAGCCTTCAAGGCATTTTCTTAATCACGATATAAAGACATTGATACTCTACATTTAATAAGTTTCACCAGTACCCTACTAAGATGCACCGTAGGTGTGATCCCACTAATTACCCTCCCTCCACATATCCCCTCCCCTCCTTTTCCCTTTTC
>CAUYRH010095019.1:0-41403 GCA_963574655.1 Perodicticus potto
TCTTTTAGGGGCTTATAACACAAAATGTAATCTACATGGTTTAGTCTTTGCAAACTTAAATAAAATATTGTTAAGTCTTTGTTAAAAATTTTAACAGTGAGTTAATATTAAGATTCCTCTGAACAAGATTTGGTACATGTATATGCTGATCAGACCCACAAAGTTCCTCTCAGCTTGACTAAGCTTTAGATAGGTTTTTATCTGACTGGAGCCTCTTGACCTGTCTTAAAGCATTCACTATAGAAAACTTTCTATTGTTAAGTTCTTTCTCTCTTCCCATCAGATTTAAATCTTTCTCTCTAGTCTCTTGCCAGTTTTACAACCCAGCAATATCTTCTTGAGGACCTGGGAGCCATCTCGTTAAAACATAATTATCGGCTCGGCGCCTGTGGCTCAACGGGCTAAGGCGCCAGCCACGTCACGTACACCTGAGTTGGCGGGTTCGAATCCAGCCTGGGCCCACCAAACAACAATGATGGCTACAACCAAAAAATGGCCGGGTGTTGTGGTGGGCGCCTGTGTTCCCAGCTACTTGGGAGGCAGAGGCAGGAGACTCGCTTAAGCCCAGGAATTGGAGGTTGCTATGAGCTATGATGCCACAGCACTCTATCCAGGGTGACAGCTTGAGGCTCTGTCTCAAAAAAGAAAAAAAGAAAGAAAGAAAAGAAACATAATTATCAAGATATTTCCACTCTCTCCATCTTTGTTGGAACTAGGAGTTTAACTTTCATAGGTCCAATAAGCAAACACAGATGGACAGATACCTTAATCATGTTGTGCCACCTTCTCTCTCAACATTCTTCCGGACTTTTCCACTACCACACTCCTAGGGTGTTTACAAACTATCCTGACTTCTGCTTAGCAGAGTTGAATTCAATCTCTCTCCTTTATGGGAATAGTCCTGATCCCCATTCCAATAGTCTTGAATAAAATCTTCTCCTTTTTTTGAACTCTAATGTATTTGATAGTGGCCTGTCATGACACAAATAACAATAATATTATTACATTAGCTCCTTGCATGCTATTTGCATTCTTTATGGCTCATTATTAAAACAAATAATTCCCAAAAACAGTAAGTGGGAAATTTAGACATTTCCCCTATACTTGAAACTGAAGAAGAGGAATCCTATAAGCAAAGTGGCCCCTGTCAATGTCTTTCCATTATGTCTTCCCCAAAGCCCCTCATTGTTCTAGTGCTCTTCCTACTTCAAGGATCACAGTTACTCATTTGTTAAGTTTTTATCTGTTTTCCTCTAAATGTGGAAGTGCTTTATCATTTTATTCTTGGCTGTCTTCCCTTCTGTATTTACAGGTTCACACTAGACTAACAGTTGTTAGTGTGGTTTCCCCCAGGACCCTGCTATATTTCAACCTACTAGTCAGAGTTATCCTCTACAATAGAAAAATAAAAAAGCATCTTTCCTCTACTTAAAACTCTTCAATAGCTACCCATTGTCATTAGATAAAATAAATATCCTCTGTTTTACCTGCTCCAATAGAGCTTTGAATCTTTATGTCTGTCCAGCCTCAACTCTGACCGCTTGTCCTTCTCCATCCCTGTCTGTGTTGCCAAGCTGATCATATTAGACTCACAAAAACTTTCTGTTCATAGCACAGGCCAGTTTCTCCTTCCTTAGGCCTCTTGCTCCTGCTAGTCTCAAGGTGTAGGATGCTTATTCTTCAGATCTTCACATATTCAAGGAAGCCTTTCCTGATGACTAAATCTAATGTAGCTTCCTAGAGAATCCATCACACCAACTTGTTGCATGAACAGAGACACAAGGGACAGTAGCTTTGCCCCAGGTGCAGAACTCATACCTGTAATTATTAGGGGAAATGCAAGAAACACACTACACACTCTCCAGGTGGCGTGTAGCAAATTATCTTTATTCTGGGCCACCTTATATACACTGGTGGTCACATACACACTTTTTTTTTTTTTTTGAGACAGAGCCTCAACCTGTCACCCTGGGTAGAGTGCCGTGGCATCACAGCTCACAGCAACCTCCAATTCCTGGGCTCAAGTGAGTCTCTTGCCTCCACCTCCCAAGTAGCTGGGACTACAGGTGCCCGCCACAATACCCAGCCATTTTTTGGTTGCAGCCATCATTGTTGTTTGGCGGGCCCGGGCTGGATTCAAACCCACCAGCTCAGGTGTACATGGCTGGTGCCTTAGCCTGTTGAGCCATAGGTGCCGAGCCTACACACTTAATCTATAATCTATAGCCTTTTACCATTACCTAACTTCTTCTAACTATAATTAACTTGTGGAAAAGCATTCACTGTACAAATCAACACAATACTTTTTGTTTTTACATTCTTCTTAGACATGCATCATCTTTTGAACAAAGGCTCTAAATAAAGATTATAAAGAGCTGCAGGGGAGCTGGTAAATGAAACCCCTCAAGCGCAAACTTAGTTAACCCAAAATGGATTTATGACTTTGTTTCTCTACAGAGCAGAAATCTTTAGGCCCCAAGACATTATGTACAGACATATGTCATCCTCTGGTCTGTATCACCAGGAGTGGGGTTGTCAGCCCCTAAGCACCTGGGCTTCACGGAAGCATACAGTTACTGTTTTTATGGACTTTTACCTCCGAACAAAGAGCCTCTGTGTATGCTTCAGGGGGAGCCCAGCTCTCTTGCTTCTGTATTAGCAAAAGCCATTTTAACCCATTAAAGGCTTGCCTTTGTGTGGCTTAGGTAGGGTGGTCTTCTAACCCTACACCAACTTCATAACCTTATGCAGCTGTGCTTAACACTACCTGAAATAACCTTCATTTTATTGCTTATTTATTTAGTACCCCTCTCAAACCTGCTAACATGAAAGGTGTAAGGCAGGAAACACTTTTCTTTCTCTCTCTCTCTCTTTCTAATATCTATCCATAAAAAGCTGAAAGCAAACACTTTTCCTCTGTTGTTCATAGCTCTTTTGTGCCCAGAGTGTAGAAGGCACACATGAATATTTATTGAAGAAAAGACTATACATTTCCACCGGGATGCAGAGGTTCACTATGTTTGCCTCAGTTGAGTGCTATGTTATCACAGCTCACAGCAATCTAAAAGTCTTGGGCTTAAGTGATTCTTTTGCCTCAGCCTCCCAAGTAGCTGAGACTATAGGCATCTACCACAAAGCCCAGCTATTTTTTTTTTGTAGTTGTCATTGTTGTTTAGTACTCCCGGGCTGGGTTCGAACCCACTAGCCCCAGCATATGTGGCCAGAGCCCTAACCACTGACATGGGAGCACCGAGCCGATATTTAGGGTTTCTTAACCAGAGTTGATTTTACTAATGATTCACACTGTTATACAAAGTGCATTTTACTTTGCAAAAGCTCCACTGATTTCAGGGGAGGTCCACTCTCCCTGAACTCATTTGAAACCTGCTGTACTAGACTGAAATGAAAGAAAAACGTGCAACTTCATCTGTGCTGGTGTGGGTCAATCACACATCATAATGATCAATGTACATGCCTTATCATCAGATAGATCTAGCTTTGCATCACAGCCTTGCCATAGTATCTATGTAACAATTAGAAGGTTATTAAACTTGCTAAGTTCCTATTTTTCTTTAATAAAATGGGAGTAATGTGAGAATTAAATGAGAGATAAGAATATTATGATGAATATTAAATAAAGTACTATTACATTTCTATGTGTAATGAAATATCTGTTTTACTCCTAATCCATCACAGCCTGATATTTTTGTAAAATACAATAAAATAATTACTATGGAAATAAAAATTATAAAAAGATATACAAAATACGAACACATTTACAAATTAGATTCCACAGTCATAAAATTATATGTCAATAAATACATCAGAATAAGCATAAAAGAGAAAATAAAAATTATAAAAACCATGTACTTATAGATAACTATCACAGAAGATTACTATTACATTCTGAACTATGCCATTCTAAAATTGTAAATGAATGATGTCAGTAAGATGACTGCCTAAAGACAACTCATGCTCTAGGCCAGGAAATGATCAAGGCAATGAACAAACAGCTAGGACTTGACTAGAATGTTGAAGGGAGAGCAGCGTTTGGCAGCAGGAGAGTGGAGGTGGATCTGCAGTGTTTGAGGGTCCAAGAGGGCAGCAGGGAGGTGCCTGGCCTCTGTAGCCTTGTCTCTGCCATCTGGAGCTGATCTGCCCAGTGTCTGGATGGACTTCCTATTGTGGGGAGAATTTAAGCAGAAGATCTTCACCAGCCCCCTTTGCAAATAATCATTTTACTCAAAAGTCAAATAATTTACATTCTAAGCTTGTGTGTTAAAAGAATTCTGGGCTATGTACTTATTTACATAACCTCATCTTTATGTATTAAATACAAAGGGTGACAAAAGCTGAGGTAAAACATGACCTTTCTGGTGAGGACAGGAGAATTCTGAATGCAGTTCTGGGAATTAACAGGTCTATGCTTATGTATTTAATTTTTTTCTCTATATGTGTACAATAGTTATATACTTATTTTGCATCCACTTTGATGATCACATCTGAGAAACAGGGCCAAAACGCAAGGCCCTGAAATCAGATTTTTTCATGTTTGTTTTTTGGAGTTTGAGAAAGAAAAGAAAGGAAATAAAAGGAAATCAGACGGGGGTGGTGAAAGAGAGAGAAGAGAGAGAGAAAGGAAATGAACCAAAAGGGGAGGGAGAAAAGGGAAGGAAAGAAGGAAAGAAAGGAGGGAGGGAGGGAAAGAATAAAAGGAAGGAAAGTAGGTCAATTTTAAGCTATTGTGATACATTCAAACTCTTTCATTTCCCTTCTCTATTAGGGGTGTCTTAAGAGAGGTATAGCTATTCATTGTTATTATTTTTTAAGGAAAATGTATGAGTGTCCTCCAATTTCTGAAAAACAAAATTATTTTTACACAAACTGCAAGTCGATATATTCTTAACAAGTTGCAATGAAACACAACTTTATTTACAAATATTAAATGATGAGAAGGTATCATCCCACTTCCAAGAGATGACCAAAAGAAAAGAATACTAAAGTTACCCTTTAAAAAAAGCATAATAATCTATGTCCTGAATAGGAAATGAGTTAAACTATTTATTACATAAGTAATAAACTTAGATACTAACAATTACACCTGCTTTCTTATACTTTTCTGAGACAGACCAAAGGTGGAAGAAGTCATTAAGGCACCACTTCTGAAATGTGGTAGAAGTCATTGATTACCATTTAAAAAATTATGATCTTACTATATCCTGTAACAGAAGGAGTATTTTTAAATTTACACACCGAAATAAATTAGAAATTAAAATTGGAGGAGGAATATAGGTTTCTATGTCGTGAGCTAAAAGCTAGTATCATACTAACAGTTATCTGCTTTAAAAAAAAATGAAGATTGTTTTAGAGTAGTTTTAAGATTATGGAAAAATTGAGAGGCAAGTACAGAGTTCTGTTCCACCTTTTTCCTCCTACAAAATTTCTCCTATTAACGTCTGTCATTAGTGTAGTTCAATTTTACACTTGAACAAAAATTGATACATTGGTATCAACTAAAGTCCATAGTTTAGGGTTTCCCCTTTGTGTTCCATATTCTATGGATCTGACACATGTATAACTGTACGTATCCAGCGTTACAGCATCACACAGGATGACTTCAATGTTTAAAAATCCCCTGTGCTCTATCTATTCACTCACCCTCCACCCAACTCCCAGACCACCAGTTTGGGAGTCTGGCTGGGATCTGGTCTCCATTTGGTTCCCCTGAATCCCAGGTCCTGCCCCAGAATGGAGACACGGGAAAAGGATGTCTTTTTGATCTTTGTCTCAGGACAAAAAGTCCACCACATCCCAGACAGGCTCTGGAGGGCGGTGCCTTTTTCTCGCCGGTGGGAAGGAAGGTAATGAGACCCCGAGAGCAGGCAGGTCTCTGCGCCTGCTCCGCTCAGCCGCCGGGCTGAGCACAAAGCAGCAAAGCGGTCGCCGCAGGGAGGGCTCAGGGCTGCTTCGGCTGCTCTCGCACCGCGGTGACCTCACATCCCCGTGCGCGGTTTGCGTCGAGAGGCGACCCCGGTGGAAGGATCGGGGGGCGGGGGGCCGCTCCTGCGGCCGTGGGTCGAGGCGTGGAGCTGGCGGGATTGGGAGGCGCTTGCGTGGGCTCCAGGAATCCCAGTCCTAGCGAGGAGCGAGAGTCCAAGGTGCCTCCGTTGGGACTCTCGCTCTGCCTTTTGTAGCGCTCCCGGGTTGGGGTGAAAGGGAAGCCGTCACCTGGAGAACAGAAAAACAGGAAAAAAGGCAGCTTCTCCGGGAACCGGAGAGAGTGGCACCCAGCCAGGGCCTTCCTAGGGGTGAGTCTCTGTCCATATCAGGCCGTTAGGGAGACAGATCTGCCCAGATGTCGCGGGCATGTTACTCCTCCCCGCAACTTAAATTAAAATGAGTTTTTCTCCTTTGCGGACATGCTTTAGATTATCTACTGGCTTCATATTACTAGAGAACATTAGATAGTTTACATGTATTGTTTCTTAAAATCTCATGTGGATCTACAGTTATATCAAAATATAATGTTTGATTTAAAAATAAATACCAAGTTGATCTCTCATTTGAGATTTTTATTTTGAATTAGAAATCAGAGTACAATCAATGCACTGCAGAGATGTATTTTTGTCCCTCATATAAGGGAAATCTGAGCCACAATAACAATTTTTAAAAGTTTGAGAAGAAGCAATTCATGAATTCAGAAATACCAAACTGAAAGATTCAATGTTCTGATTGACAGGAGTAAGTACTCATGGGGAAAATGTGGAAGCAGAAGAAAGAAATTACTGTCTAATTCTGTTCTGTTGCAAGTCCCTGTTTCTTGACTGCTCTCTGATTGGTTAAGCGGACGGGATTGGGCGGTGCTTGTATGGGCTCCCAAGTCCTAGCGAGCAGCGAGAGTCCAAGGTGCCTCTGTTGGGACTCTCACGCTGCCTTTTCGTGGAGCTCCCGGGATGGGGTGAAAGAGAAGCAGTCACCAGGAGAACAGAAAAACGCGAAAGAAGGCAGCTTCTCCGAGAGCTGAAGAGAGTGACAACCAGCCAGGGCCTTCCTAGTGGTGAGTCTCTGTCCATACCAGGCCATTAGGGAGACAGATTTGCCCAGATGTCGCGGGCATGTTACCGGCTCACTTTATCAGTTTGCAGAACTTTCGGGAGGCACAAGTTTGCAAAACTTTAGGGGGTGCCACTGGGCAATTCTTTCGAACAGACCTTTTGGTCTGTGGCTCACCTAAATAAAAAATAAAATGGTCCCAGTGTTCTGTTTCCCAGCCACTCACTTGCTGTCAGAAGATAAATGTATCAAATTACAAGTGTGACGATTACCAAGTTAAAGCAAGTGATTATATTGCAGTCTTTTACAGGACAGAGCTACATTTTCTGAAGTCTAGGTGTCTTAGAAGACCCTTTATTGTAAAAGAATGTTGGTATGATATTATATAACAAAAACGAAGGCATTACATTTTTATAAAAGCATCTGTACTCAGTCAGGAAAGTAATATTGATACTTTTGTGAATGTTATCAGTTTACTATTGCATCAGAAAATGGCTGTTGGGGAAGAGAATTTCTATTTCACCTTTCTGAGACACTTTCTGTTAGCGGTTAGTGATAGAAGGACCAGCATTTGAAGGATGAGCTCCAAGAACGGACTTGAAAGTTTACAACTCACAATATCGAAAAAAGGAAGGTCATAAGAGAAATTTTTACAAAGGAAGCATACTGTTACAGTTCATGTCTAGCTTCTTCCACCTCTATTCTATCCTACAAGCATGACCAGACTAAATCTGAAAATACAATCCTGATTATTATTATTATTATTATTATTATTATTATTATTTGTGTGTGTGTGTGTGTGTGTGTGTGTGTGTGTGGTTTTTGGCTGGGGCTGGGTTTGAACCCGCCACCTCCGGCATATGGGGCCGGTGCCTTACTCCTTTGAACCACAGGTGCCGCCCCTACAACCCTGATTATTGATACCCCTACTGAACAACTACCTGTCATGGGTCCCCGGTGGCTATATCATAGCCAGTTACTGTCTTTACCTTTGTAGCATCACAGCTACCAAGTTTTAAACTTCCTTTCTTGATGCACACTGATTCTCAGCACAGGCTTCCTTTAAGTATCATCACTATCACTGGGGAAAGGACCTCTTTGAAAATGTGAACACTCAAATTCCACCCTTAGAGATCCTGATTTAATTAGTATGTTGTACATTAGACTTGTTTTGTAAAAGTCTCCTGGCGATTAACATATGTAGGCAAGGTAAAGAATCACTGTTCTGCCTCATTGTATGTGGCTGAAATAACTTAATTTCACATTCATCTGTTGAAATCCTGCCCTTTGTTTAAGGTTCAGTAAAAGTGTCATCACTCTTGTAAAGTTTTTTTCCAAAGAAAAAGACGCCCTGCCCCCCCGCCCCCCCCTTGGGCCACAGGTAGTGCAGTTGTAAGTTCATTGCAGATCAAGTTGACTTCATGCTATCATCTTTGACCCTTCTAAAGGCTCCCCTGTTTCATTTATTCTCTATATAATCCCATTTCGTATCCCCCATAGGTACCCATTCTAAAACATCTAGTGTGTACTATTTTATTTTTAAAACAGGGTTTGGTTTTTGTTCAAATATATTTATTGAGTAAATATTTTTATTTAGCAGAGTGAACAATTACTAAAATGTCTCTCAAGTTTATACTGGAGTATCACAGAGTTAGCACTATCTATACAACCACCACCCTAATCATGAAATAAAATATTACTAGCTGACTGGGTGCCAACTGAGCAATGCTCAGTGATTAGGGCACAGGTTACATACTTTGGAGCTGGTAGGTTCAAACCTGGCCTGGGCCTGCCAAACAAACAAAAAATAGTCAGGCATTGTGGCGGGTGCCTGTGGTCCCAGCTACTAGAGACGCCGAGGCAAGAGAATCTCTTGAGCCCAAGAGTTTAAGGTTGCTGTGAACTATGATGCCACAGCAGTCTACTAAGATCGACAAAGTGAGACTCTGTCTCAATAAAAAAAAAAAAAGTAAAAATTAAATATTTCCAGCGGTGTTCATACCTTCTTAGGCCCTGCCAATCACTTTTCTCTTCTTGTTTCACAAAAGAATACTATTTGTTTACTTCACAAACTACTTTGTTTTTGAACTTAATATAAATGAAACAGTTCAAGATGCATTTTATGGTGTCTGAGTTCTTGTACTGAAAATTATGTTTTGAGATGTTGTTGCCTGTGGTAGGAACCTGTTTGTGCTCATTGCTGTATAATACAGTCCAGCATATTAATACACCACAATGTGTTTCCATTTCTACTATTCATGGGCATTTGAGTTTCCATGTTGGATACTACAAATATTGCTGTTATGACAATTTTGTGCATCTCCTTTAGTATGCATATATTTTTTGTGGGGGTGAAAATATTCTTGTGAGCAGAATTACTAGATTATGATTTAGTTATTTTCAACTTTAATAGTAATATCAAAGAGTGTTACAAAGCTGTTATAAATATTTACTTTCCTACCAGCAGCATGTAAGGGTTTCAATAGACCCCTAAAAAATTGCATGCTTGTCTTTTTCATTTTAGCCATTGTAGGAGATATTTGGTGATTCTGTAGGCTGTGAGCCAGACAAACTAAGTACTCAAAGTTCACCAATACAGACATCATCTCAGTGTTAATGCTTTCAACTTCCTTCCTGATCTACTTCAGACTGTTCCTCTAAGCGAGAAGATCATGGCTTCAGAGACTTCTGTGAAAATGCTTCAGACAGATCTTACATTCAGAGATTGCATGGAGAATGGAGAGTCTGGTAATGCAATTGATAAAATTTGAAAAAGTACATTATCATTTCATAGTCATTCTCTATAGAAAGAATGTGTTTGGGTGAGAGAATTCTGCAATTTTTCATCAGTTCTTGTATTACTATGTATGTTACTTAAATATTTCTGGGACAGGAGAGATGAACAGTGAATTAGATGAAGAAAAGGGTGAAGAAAGAAAATATTCTTTGTGTTTCTATTTTACCCTGTATTTTCCCAGGTCTCTGGCCACTTGCACTCTGGCAAGTCACAGTAGGATGTTAAATAGCACGGTCCTTTATATGCCAGAGTAGTGACAAACACAACTTTAAAAACCTTTTGGAGTTCATTTTATAGATCATTTGTAACTTTAAAAAGACATGGGGATTTGAGGGTGAAGGTGAGAAGCTGAACCTAATCACCAGCAAGTACTTTAGCATTTCAGTTATGGCAAGTTTGGTAAGAAAGAAACAAAATAAAGAGTATGTATTTATAATTCAGTCCAGCAGAATGGATCCATTTTACTGACTCTCTTTCTTTCACCTTTTGAAAAACTTTTATATTAGTTCTTTTTTTTTTTTTCTTTCCTTTATCCTTCCTCCTCATTTTTTTTATTTATTTTTGTTTTGGGGGAAGGATATTGGATTTCTTGGAGAACAGGGTTCATATTTAACATAAAAAGAAAGTTTGTACAGAATGTTAATGTTTTTCAGCTAATCCTGGTACTTACAAAACTAAATTTTTGACCAGTTAGAATGGTGCACAATGTAGTTTATAAAACTTGTTTTTATTTTTAAAAACCAGCATCCTGCTTTTGTAAGTTAGGTAAATTTTTTGGATCCTGAAACTGAGTTAAAATTTTACCAGAAATATGGTTTATTTATTTGTTCATCTGGAAAATGATTCCTAATTTTTTTCCAACTAGAAATTTGAAGGGCAAGTGTTTTCAGTGTGTATTCTTAAAAGAGATAGGTATTAGACTTGATCTTAGCCAAAAGGCTAAGAAGTGATTGGGAGACAAGAATGGGAAACAGTTAAGAAAGGTAGAAGAGAAATAAACGACAGAGAGAAATGGAGCAGGGACATTAGTGGGAGGATGTAGAGAGGAGAGAAGAGAACTAAGAGATGCAAATGGGAGATTTGGGGGTGAAATTTAAGTGGAGATTTACATATTACTTTAGTAACAATGGAAAAGTCGTAGAAATCATAATGTACTGAGTTTCAAAGACATTTTTGCTTTAATGTTGAACCAGAAAGAGTGAAGTTTGACATTTTTATAAGGAACTCAAACCCTAATGACATCATATACTACTTAAAACTATCCAATACTATATAGATTTTTTCCTTGTCTCAATTTAAACTGAGGCAACCTGTTGTTCTTAAAGAGCTATGTTTTGTGAGTGAAATGTAGTGATTGAAAAGAAATTGTCAGGAACATTTTTAAAAGTATAATTTACTTTCAGTAAAATTCTTTTTTGTGTATATTTCTATAGGTTTTGACAAACACATATACTTATGTGACACCATCAAAATCAAGATATAGAACCATATTTTCTCTCCTCCCAAAATTCTTTCATGCCCTTTTTCTGTGCTTGGCAACCTGTGATTCGTTTTCTGTTCTTATACTTTTGCTTTTCCAGAATACTACATAAGTGGCCTCCTGCAGTAAACTGGAGTTCACTTAGTAATGATGCATGAGAATCATCCACAGTGTAGTAGGTACTACTAGTTTATCAAAGTCCAGAATTGAATAAGTGAAAATTTTATTCAGAGCTGCTGCAATAAGAATAACACTCTGACTTCAAAAATAAACAGACATCTCAAAATCAAACAGAAACTGGCTTTTGTTTAGGAAGAAGTTAAAAAGGGTTAGCAAACGATTTGTGGGTAAGACAGTGTGATGCAGAAAAGAGCAGGTGGCAATGTCTAAGACGTTCAACAGAATCCTTTGTCCTTTGTAGTTAGATTCTGCAAATAAACTGTTAATATGGGCTTTTTTTTGCTTGTTAGTGTTTTGAAACTTGTTGAAATTTGTGGGCAAGTCACAGGTGTAAGTGCTTATGGGGAGCAAAGAAGTATGATGAAAGTTTGGGCAGACAAAGCCTAGTAAGGGATATATTACTGTGAATATGTGGTCAAGGTTTTGGGTTTTCTTCTATCAGTGCTGAGTAGTCATTTGCATCTTTATTACCAGCTGAAGCAAATTTGAACTGTTGACAGGGGTGTGTGTGTGTGTGTGTGTGTGTGTGTGTGAAAGAGAGAGATAAGGATTAGAGGACATGTAAAATACTCATGTATAGGTTTTTGTGTAAACACAAGTTTTCATTTTCATTGTGTAATCCCTAGGCACAGGATGGCCAGGGCAGATGGTAAATTTATGTTTACTGTGACAAAGTGCTAAACTATTTCCCAAAGTGTCTACCATTTGCATTTCCAAAGGCATTGCTTGGAAATTTCAGTTGCATCCTTTCCTCACCAAGCACTTAGTTGTGTTACTTTGTTTTATTTTGTTTACTACTCTGATGAGCATAGTGGTAGCTCATTGTGGTTGTGATTTGTGTTTCCGAAATGGCTGCTGATATGGAGCATATTTTTATGTTTTTACTTACCAATCATGTACTCTCTGTAGTCAAGTATATGTTTAAATCTTTGGCCCAATTTTTAATCTAGTTTTCTTGTTGCTGAGTTTTGAATTCTTAATACATTCTAAATAACAAGTCCTTTTTTAGGTATATAATTTGAAAATATGCAAGCACAGACACAAACTGGCTTTAACCGTTTTGCCAGTTATCTATCTGAGTCACCTCACTTGAACTTAGGCTGATTACAATATCCTGTGACATGTGGTGTTAAAAGTTCTCCATCCTTGATATTGCCATGAAGTTCCCTAACAACCATATAAAATATAAAAATGGGAGGGAACCCAATTCTAGGAATTACCAGCCAATTTTTACTAAATTCTTAGTAAAAACTACCCTTAGCCTTGACTACTCCTCCCCTCAATTAGTGAGACTTTAAAAAGCCAAGAACCTTCTCCTTTTGAGAAGTTGCTCTTTTTGAGCTTGCCTGGTGATACTTACATGTTTAGATTTGTTTCTGAAACTTCTTTTCTGTTCTACTGATTTATTTGTCTACACTTTTGTCAATACCACACTGTCTTTATTCTATTACTTTATAAATTATGAAATCAAGTTCTGTGATTTCAGATTTTTTGTTTTTGGAGGGGGAGACAGAGTCCTACTTTGCCAAAAACTAAATTCTTTAGAATTTTATATGCAGACAACCATATGGCTATGAATAGAAACACTTGTATTTCTTTTCAATCTGTATGGCATTTAATTTTTTTTTTTCTTGCCTTATTTCCCCTGTTGAGACCTTCAGTAGAATGTTAAATTGGATGGGTGAGAGCAGACATCCTTGCTTTTTCCTGGTCACTGGGGGAAAGTGTTCATTCTTTCACCATTCAGTGTGACGGTAGCTGTTGTTTCTCTGTAGATGCCCATTCAGGTTGAGGAAGGTCCTTCTAATTTGTCCAGAGTTGTTACTATGGATGAGTAAATATTCCCCATGCTTTTAGCTGCATTTATTGAGATATTCATAGTTTTTTTTCTTCTCTTAATCTTTTCTGTTAATATGGTGAATAACATTGATTTATTTTCTAATGTTTTCCTTAGAAAACCAGGTTATGGTTATTAATTACAGAGGTAACTCTGAATTATTTATGGTTCTTTTTCATCCTGATTTCTATTTTTTTTTTTAAACTGTATGATAAGTATGAGATTCCCTGGGTGGAAATTTAGTTTTCATTAAGTCTAGTTTATTTGGGTCATGGGTCATCATTTATAGACCAGGACCTTATGTGAAAGAGGTTGGCAATTGGAGAGTTGAAGTACAGCTGAGTTTAGAGTTGATTATATGATAAATTTAATTTTCTGTCCCTAAGATCTTATGAGATTAAGATTTTGATATTGTATTTTATAGGTAAAGTTCTCCAAAGGAAATGTCTGGCAGTTCTATCTCCTTTAACACTTGCCAAGGTTTTTTGTTACCTTTTCATCACTGCAGTCCTAACTACAAGTGTGGTTGTACTTTCTATTGTTCTGTCAGGTAAGTTACTTTTTCTCCAATTTGTACAACATTCTAAACACATTTGGAGCTCCACTTTATGCATGGCACTGTGTGAAATGCTTGAGGCATATCACTGAACAAAAGACACACAAAAAATTCCTGCTTTCAGGAAATTTATATTCTAGCAAGAAGACACAGGTAATAATAAATATAGGTAGAGATGGAACAGGTTATAATAGCATGGCCAGTGTAAGCACCTTGGGGATACACATAAGAGTTATTTACTAACACTAAATAGTAATAACTAGTAATAATTATTTACTAACATTAAGTCATGTCTCCCTTAAATGTGCCAAGCAATGCTGAGGACCTATTGTCCCTATGTATGATGTTAGAAGACACAAATCCTTAAGGTCAGGGGATATGCCTGAAAATATTTTAAGTGACGGCCTCACTTTATTTTTAATATAATGACTATTCTGATAGGGACATGTCATGGCTCCATAAATGGAATTCCTACACCCATAGACTTTATCATATTAGTGGATGGCAAGTACACAAGGCTAAAAAAGAAAAACACAGAGTTATCTTTAACTTTTTTTTCCTATGACTTCATATCCAATGTGATAAGAAACACTGTTGGCTCAACTTTCAAAATATCGTATATCTGACCACATTGCCTCACCTGCACTGTTATCAGGTCTAAGCCATCCTCATTCCTTACCTGTAAGATTTCCCTAATGGGTCACCCTGCTTCTACCCTTGTCTTTTAACAACCTATTCTCAGTACAGCAGTCAAGTGATAATTCCACAGTGAAAGCCAGATCATGACATTCCCCTCCTACAACTTCCCTCATTGCAATCTCCCTGTTGCATTCAAAGTAAAAGCCACGTTTATTTATTTGTTTATTTATTTTTGAGACAGAGTCTCATTTTTTTGTACTTGGTAAAGTGCTGTCCCATCATAGCTCACAACAACCTCAAACTCTTGGGCTCAGGCAATCCTCTTGCCTCAGTTCTTCATTTTTAGTAGAGATGGGTCTCACCCTTGTTCAGGCTGGTCTCAAACTCTGGAGCTCAAGGAATCTGCCTGCCTCAGCCTCCTAGAGTGCTAGGATTACTGGTGTGAGCCACTGCACCTGGCAAAACCAAATCTGTAAACGCCTTTCAAGTCTATTACCTTCCTGCTTCCCTATCATATTATACTTCTCTATCCTCACTTATCCCAAGGTACACCCACCTCTTTATCATTCCTCAAACAAGCTGGGAGATGATGTTCTCTGCTTCGAATAGTTTCCCAGGGAGCCCCATTGTTCCTTCATCTTTTTCTTAGATGTTAAAGGAGGAAAAGTTAAGGTTATCAAACAAAAATATCTGTTCTTCCTGTAGTACATACTCTGAAATCTTGCTGGTTTCAGAACATCTAACAAGAACCACAGTATTTTTTATACATATTTAACAAATACATATATATATATACACGTTGTGTGTGTGTGTCACACATACACACACACACACACAAAGCCTACAAGAAGTTCTAGGTACCAAAAATCATATTTTGAGTTCCATTATATTTACTGGTAGGTTTTGTGCCCCCTAAGAAATACAGCCTTTCTCTTGTCAAGAGGAGAAAAGGCTGGTATGAAGGAAGATGTGGAAAAAGAGAATGTATATGATTATGATCTTAAGGGAGTATAGTTGTGTCTATAGACATTGATTTCCTTGAAACTATTAGTGTCAATGTATACCTTAGAAAGTCAAAGGCCCAAGTACCCTGCTGGAAGATCACTGGACTGGTGAATATTGTGCTTGGAATAAGGCTTTTGAGTGATCAGTTAAGAAAGCAACAATCCAACATAACTACTTCAAATTGCCCTCTGGATGGTATTAAAAAAACAAAGAGGCAGAGAGATAAAGGAGATAGGAAAATGTATTTATTTATTTATTTATTTATTTATTTGCAGTTTTTGGCCGGGGCTAGGTTTGAACCACCACCTCTGGCATATGGGGCCAGTGCCCTACTCCTTTGAGCCATTGGCGCCACCCAGAAAATTTATTTATTGTAATTCATTGTGATTGTCTTTTAGTGAGACAGGAAAAGGTGGTCTCTGAGCCCTCTCTGTATGCTGCCTGCCCGAAAAGTTGGATTGGATTTGGAAGTAAATGTTTTTATTTTTCTGAAGACACAAGGAATTGGACATTCAGTCAAACCTTCTGTGCCTCATTAGAAGCCAACCTTGCTCAGTTTGAAACTCTAGAGGAATTGGTAAGAAATATTTTGGGGTCCTGTTTTCTATTACTTACTTGGCCCCCTGAGATGGGTGAGCTGCATAGGCTAAAGCTGAACTATGAGGAAGGATCTGATTTTAGGGAAAATTTGAGGCATGAGAGTGTCTAAAATTTGTTGAGGATACATTCTCTTCCTAGAACCCTGTGACACTTCTTAGATAAAATTTCTCATGTAGATCCCATAGTTAACCTGCAAAATGAGATGTATTCTTCTCATTCTGTTAAGAAATGCGCTAATCATATAATTTGTTATCAGAATTGAGACATTTGGAGCATTGAAAGTAGGCATGAATTATGGCGGAATGATAGACATAAAATGAAACTTTGCCTTGTCACACTGGGATATATTGTCATTTTAATGTAATTTATGGTCAGAGACATTTGTCATAAACTGAGAATTGAGAATGAGTCTAACTCCAAAGTCAATGCTTGGGCAGCATCTATGGCTCAAGGAGTAGAGCGCTGGCCCCATATACCGGAAGTGATGGGTTCAAACCTGGCCCTGGCCAAAAACTGAAAAAAAAACAAAGTCTATGCTTATCATTTATACCATGTTGTCTTCCAAGAGACTCAAGAATAATAAGAAAGAGAAACATGCTGTCATTTTCTGTGTTTTGTAATAGAATTTCCTGAAAAGATACAAAGGCCCTTCTGACCATTGGATTGGCCTTAGCCGAGAATCAGCACAGGACATCTGGAAGTGGACAGACAACACTGAATACACCCTCTCGTATGTTTGAAACTTCTTTTCCTTCTACTGTGTTTGTGTGCTGGTGTATGGGTGAGTTATGTTCATGAGATGAGAAATGTAAATATCACGGGAAGCTCACTACACTGTGGAGTAAGAGAAGTAAATTCTCTTTTGTGATGTCATTTAGTAGCTGTGCCTTTAGGAAAACTTACTGTGATTTCAGTTGAAATCTCGAAGTAATGGAGAGAAAAACACATAGGAGTTTTTATCAGTAAAGGAAGAGACATTGGGTCAATAAAGCCTGTCAGTCTGGTTCAGCCAGGGTCCCCCTAAGGTCATAAAAAGACCTCCAATGCAAGTCCCGGGTTACTGGACTTTATATTTATTTATTTTATTATTTTGTTTATATCCACTGATTTAAACTTTTCTTTCTGAAATGGCTGTTTAGAATGTAGACAGAATAGCTGGGGTATAGCAAGGATTCTACAATCCACTGAGGAACTGGTGTCCACAAGGTTCGTAAATTCACTCTTGCAATAGCTGCATCCACTCATAAAAGGAAAGTATCCAGGGAACCTAAAGGAATCTCTCCCAAAGTTATATCACCAGAAGGACCCACCTAACAGTTCCTTGGATTGTGAACATTTTAATGGGGCATTTTGAATGTAACTATTACATTGGAGCAGATAAAAAGTAGGGATTTATTTTCCTTAATCAAAGCTAATAAGCCTTTTAGGAAATTTACCAAGTAAGTAAATATTTTATTTTCACATATTTATGAAACAGTTCATGAAAGGATTTGGGGTCATCAGAAAAGGGAGTTTTGGCATGAGGAATGAAGAGGCTTGACTCAAAGTCTGTGTTGCGGGTTGAGGAACTCTGGGAGAAGGTCTTCTAAGCTAATCTTAGGTCTATATTTATTTTCATAAAGTAGGAAAAAATAGGTAAAAGTTACTTATTAGACATTAGTACCACAAAAAGGGGAATATGGAAGGGGTCAGACAGAATATCTCCAATTTGTTTTGCAAAATCTCAGACCTTAAGCAGGACCTCTACCTTAGCATCAAGACACAGTTGGATTCTAGAGAATCTTCACCATAACCATTAGGACCATTAGGCTTGTTATTTCCTTACCTCACATATACATTCTCCCTTGGAGGCCAGTTTTCTAATCACCTGCATGTACACAACTCACATGCTATTCTTATGATTCTCTAGGTCTCTCAAGCAGGAAGTGAGTCTTATGCTACAGATCAGGGCTCAGGTTCCTCTACCTATCCTCCTATTTTGTTTTTTAATATTGTTAAGTGAATGATGTAAAACTTGTTTCTTCTGTCTTTGAGTCAGATGACACATCCATCATCCAAAGGTGATGATGATGAAGAAGAGGAAGATTAGGAGAGCACCCAAAACTCCACATTCTTAAATTTAATCCAGAAAACCAATGACAAGGAGATAACCATTGAAAATATTTCTCTAAAATGTCAAAAACAGAATTTTGGCTGGCCTTTTGGATGGCAACAACTTGTTCATGTAGTTGGCTGGATAAGTCAGCTATCTTGAGCCATAGTGTCATTGAAGTTGCACTATGCAAATTATTTTTAATTTGTTCCCATGAATGGAGGGAACTTTTTTAACTGCTTCGGCATAAATTTTGGTGCTATTAAAGTCATAACTAAGAGCAGTTCTTTGTAGAGCTTGTTGTTTATTACCAAACCATTCAATGGCAGCCTTGAGGGCATCAAATCTTTACATAACTTGATTGTCAATCATAGCTTGTCTTGTGAGCTCTTGTGTATTATTAACCATCATAGTATCAACAAAATGAGCAGTTTGAACACATTCAGTTAAGACAGCTCTAGCCACTGATGCAAAAGCAAGTAAAACAATAGAAACTATGAAAGCGATAAGGCCCATAAGGAACCTATTTGGTCTTAATTTCTTAAATACATCAATTAAAATAAGTAAAGTGGAATCTGCTTGCCAGAGTTGTTCAAGATGAACTGGAATCTAGGCCTTCACCTTTCATAATGAATACAGTGGTGATGTTCAAACTAGTAACATTATGGTGAGAAAAGTAAGTACTTAATTAAGTAGTAAAAAATGAGAGGGTAGAAGAGTAATTGTGTAATGAAATGAAAAAGGAGTTAATAAGAATACATATGGGCTAGTAGTACATATGAGGATTTCATCGGGAAGAGAAGTTGTTAAATTTATTGTAAACATGTCTGCAGCACTGGTACAGATAGCACCGTGTTTTAAAATTTGGGGAAGAGGGTAGGGTTATCAGAGTTCAGAATAACAAGGGGGAAACATTGATCATTCTGACAGGCTTAAAGCAGAGGACCTAAAAGGTTTGTTTTGAGTCTTTCCAAACAAGTTTGCTTTGAGTCTATTTTGCAAACTTTAATGGTTAACCTACTGCAGTTAAATGGCCTTAGGGTCCCCAGTTAAGAAGGCAAACTTGTTGAGTGAGGTTAAGTAGGAAGGTTGTTGTATAAGGCAAGGGTCCCAAGGAGCATTATCAAGAGTAGAAGAGGAGTCAGAAAAGTGCATATAGAAAGGTAAATTTGGCAAGGATTGATTGTCATTAACAAAAGAGAGAGTGAATACAGAAGTAATATTCATGAAAATCATATTGAGAGGTTTAGTGGAATAATGTAAGGAAAGTTGAGGCACTTAGCACAGGGTTGGAATGAATGGAGAGAAAAACACATAGGAGTTTTTATCAATAAAGGCAGAGACACTGGGGCAATAAAGCCTCAGTCTGGTTCAGCAAGGATCACCCCAAGGGCATAAAAAGACCTCCAGTTGAAGTCATGTGATTATTGGAAAGGGTAGGGGAGCTCAGAATCCCCCCACCCCAATACAGGCTGAACTAAAGGTGGTTTGATTAAGTGAGCCCAATAGATATATTCTGATTTAGTGGCAGAGAGAAAACATCAGGCAAGCCAGGAATTTATTTTCAGGTGTTGGAGGAGAGCAGAGCCATCTTATAAGGGAGTCAGCATCTTGAAATCATTTCTTAAGTGATCCCCACGTCACTGGGGGCACCCTTTGTATTTGGGGCAGGAATACTTGTGGAATGTGCTGTGGAATCTGTTGAAAGGACTCCTGGATCAGCTGTGGTTTGAAGTGTTTCTTCTAGGTCATGTTTGGTCCTTTTTGTAAGGGATCCACGCAGGTCCTGTTGGTATAGAAACACGTGCATACCCTCTCCCCCTGTTAAGACTGGATAAGATTCTTCCCATAGAGTGCAGTGGAAGGATGGTGTGAACATGCGTTGATCCTTTGGCCATGGTGTTTTGGGGGCATTTTGAAAATGCTGTTGAAATGCCAAAAAATTATCAGGATTTCAATTGAAAAGATTAATAGTTATAAGGGCTTTGTTCATGCCTGGTGTGGGCGATACAAGAGTCATACCCTCCTTTTTTTTTCAATGTAATTTTTCTTTTTTTTTTTTGAGACAGAGCCTCAAGCTTGTCACCCTGGATAGAGTGCTATGGCATCACAGCTCGCAGCAACCTCCAATTCCTGGGCTCGAGCAAGTCTCCTGCCTCTGCTTCCCAAGCAGCTGGGACTACAGGCACCCGCCACAATGCCCGGCCATTTTTTGGTTGCAGCCATCATTGTTGTTTGGCGAGCCCGGGCTGGATTCGAACCCGCCAGCTCAGGTGTATGTGGCTGGCGTCTTAGCCTGTTGAGCCACAGGCGCTGAGCCTCAATGTAATCTTTCAAAGCATGGTTAGCACATTTGATAATGGCTTGTCCTGTGGGGATTGTAAGATATTTTTGAATTTGGCAATTAAGAAAGAAGTTCTGAAAAGTATTCCTGCTTTCCATTTAATGATGTAGTCTGGATATACCTACTGAGTGTTGAGAAGGACATGGATAAGTCCTTTTAAATGATGGATAATATGTAACATTTGTTTGAGTAGTTCAATACTGTGTAAACTTTGAAGGCTGGAGTTTTTTCTTTTCTTTTTTTTTTCCAAGGGAAGTTCCTTGGATGGCTTGACAATTGGGGTAAGCCCATGCTGTTTGTTTATCAGGTTTAATAGCATTGATATGCTAATGCTTTGGCATTTTGAAGATGAGAAGCTTGGAAGTCTCTTATATTGACATAGTAAGTATTTTTGTTGTGAGAGGCTAGTGTATTTACTTGATTATAATTTAGGACCAAAGGTTCTGGTAGTTGGTATTTAAGAGAATTTGTTAACTTGCATGTTACTTTTTGTGAAGGATAAACTTTGGACGTAGTTACAAAAAACATTTTCTGAGATGAATTAAAAAATTATTACTGATAACATACTTTAAGACAGACTAATACTTTATAACATTAGAATATATATAAATATAATGTACATAAAATAAATTATTATTTTATATTTGACTATTTTTATATAGTCTTACTATATCAAATAAGCTTAAAATGTTTTTTAAGACGTTCAGTGGTTTTAATATTTTAAAAGGTCCCCTGAAGTGAATTTGGTGAAAGGGAGATCCCTCATCTCATGGGTATCTTTGGGCTTTTAACCTTAGCCAATGGACACACATCCTAGTTTCCCTGTAATCACTGTTTCCTATGCCGGGCCTTGTGGCCTGAGGTCTGATCAGTTGGTCTGATCACATCGGGGTCACCAGATGAAAGGGTTTGGGCTCACCAGAAGAGGGAGTCTTACCACAAGGAATGAAGGGGCTTTACACAAAGTCTGTGTCGGGGGACTGAGGAACTCTGGGAGGAGCCCTCCTGAGCTAACTAACCTCAAGTCTGTATTTATTACCATAAAGTAGGAAAAAGAGTTAAAAGTTACTTATCAGACATTAGCACTAAGAAAGGCAGAATATGAAAGGTGTCAGACAGAATGTCTCTAATTTATTCTGCAAAATCTCAGACCTAAAGCAAGACCTCTGCCTCTAGTGTCAAGAGACCTTTGGAATCTAGACCGTCTGCACTATAACCCTTAGGACCATTAAGCCTGGTATTGCCACACCTCACCTTATACATTCTTAAAGGCCAGTTTTCTTTTTTTTTGCAGTTTTTGGCTGGGGCTGGGTTTGAACCCGCCACCTCCGGCATATGTGGTTGGCACCCTAGTCCTTTGAGCCACAGGTGCTGCCCGAGGCAGTTTTCTAATCTCCCTCATGTACACAACTCACTTACCATTCTCACGATTCTTCAGGTCTCTCAAGCAGGAAGTGAGTCTCATGCTAAGGCTGAGGTGAAGGCCACTAATGGCAGCATTTCATTTGAGTACAACAGCAAGCACAAGTTAAATACCTAATTAGCAACATAACTGGGTTTGGTATGAATGAATAATGAACTTATGATTTTCAAGCAAGGGCCCTGAAAATATAAAGGAAACTAAATACAGAAATGGTGCATCTTATTAAGAAGCAATATTAATGACAAGCTTTTGCTCTCCTATTCACATAAAAAAAAATGGAGTGGGAATGCTGGAAATTATAGGGGAGGAACAAATATAAATATTAAACTTAGTAATATTTAATATTTTTTCATTTTATTTTAGGTTTGCTATTAAAGAAGATGGAGAACATGCCTAACTGAATGACAATGAAATCACTAGTGCCAGGATCTACATAGATAAGAAATGGATTTGTAGCAAGCCAAAGAGTTATGTAAATAAATGTCAAAATAGAAGACCTTAATAGAATTTTCTAGGGACATTCATTGTAAGTTGTTACATAATTTTATAAAATTTTATTTTATATATTTTATGTTATTAGATGCATACAAGTATATTTCACTTAGGAAGCACATCTGTTTTTTAATGAATAGTCATTTTATTTAGCATTAATAGTGCTTTCTGCTCTGAATCTCTTTATTTTGTATTTTTTAATAGGCAGGAACTATGTCTAGTTCACTTCTGTATCCTTAGAGACCAGAATAGTGTCAAAAATAGGATGTATTCAAAACATATGACTGGAAAGAAGAAATGCTTCATGATAATAAGCCTATTTGCTTAGTTTCAGCTAATTTTCTTATACAAGTAGCTAAATTTATACATAAATATATATGGAATAAAAAGCAAGACTTTATATTGATAAACTCACAAATGTAGAGCCAAATTGAGACCCTGACTGGCCTAGTATTCTTTTACAAACCAGTTTTAAAGTCATATGCGTAAAGCTTGTAAGCTTGATAAAGCATAGTTATCCTTCAGCATCCCTGGAGGATTATTTACAGGACCTCTTCAGATAGCTAAGTTTGTGGATATCAAAGTCCCAAAGGCAAAATAGCATAGAATTTGCACATAACACCCCTCCAAATTTGACATACAAAGAAAAATGAACAAAAGAAATTATGTGCTAAGTAAATTTTCTTCTAGTGCACAGCACCCTACCTGTACACTAGAAGATGCAACTTCTCAAGGCAGAGTTTATTTAGAGACTCCATGGTGTTCATGTTCATTGACAATTATATTGCTGTTTTAACAATTTTAGAAGTAATTAGGGCACAATAAATTGTTGGGATTTAAGCCATAACAGCACCTGCTGTTCCACAGACCTACATGCCAATGTAGGGAGGCAGACAGAAGGAGAACGTCAACTTCGGGTGTGGCAAATGAGTAGGGAGCTGCAAGTACAGACAGGCAGCTTGGTTTGCTCATCCTTGATCTTAGATTAATCATGACTTTCCGTGGGTTTATAGTCCAGGGATATGTGCTTGTATATACAGGACAGCCATAAAGTTTGTGTGCAATTTAACACGTATTAATATTTGTATTATATATTTTGAAAAATTATTTATAGACGTATTATATATTTGTATGCATATCATTTATTTATATTTCCCCATCCCTGATCTCTGTTATAAAATAAAGAATCTAGAAATTGATTGTGATGTTTGTTCAGTGCAAGTGATTGTACAATGTATGTATAGTGGTTGTTTTCAATGTGTGAAATAGATTTAGTACTAGTGTTGAAATCTTTGTGGTGGGAATCCCATGTAAAATGTTTCACTTTGTAAATGGAATATCCTCATACTCTGGTTAGAAGTTGAATTGTACTCCTGGCATCTCTCAGAATATAAGGTAATAAGCAGAAAGAGCAGAGATAACCAAAGAATAACAGAAAGCAAGAAATAGAAAGACACCAAGTAATAAAATGAAGAAGAAACTAGATTAAAAAGGGTGGACTAGGGAGGGGGGAGCATGGATAGAGGGAGGGTAATTGGTGGGATCACACTTACGGTGCATCTTAGAAGGGTACAGGTGAAACTTACTAAATGCACAATATAAACGTCTTAACACAATAGCTAAGAAAATGCCATGTAGGCTATGTTGACTAGTTTGATGAAAACATTTCAGATTGTATATGAAACCAGCACATTGTACCCCATGATTGCTTTAATGTACACAGCTATGATTTAATTAAAAAAAATAAGGGAACATGAAAAAGAAAAGGGTGGACTAAAAAGCTATTATTCCATTTATTGTAACAGGAATTCAGGTGGAAAATATGAGTGGGATCAAAACTTATAATTGAGATGACAGTGTAGACTCATATCTCTCCAGTATTCTCCTGAAAATTATACAAGAAACAACCATTGGAGAAGTTTTAAAGATAGTAAGGGAAAAGTAAATCCATATGAACACCAAGCACAGTCGCAGGGCATCTTGTGCCTTCTCCCCAATACTCAAAGGAAGAAGGCCAGTATGACTAAGTACTTCATAGTCCCCTGGTCTAACAATAGAAGGGTCACCCTTTCCATATCCTAGGTGATACCTGCTGACAACATGGCAAACTCAGCAGCACCAGCAAAAGGCCTCAATTGGGAGCCTCCCCTGACAACAAGTAGTTGGGAGAAGCACTTGTCCCTGCCAGGCCAGAAGCTCCCTTCTCCCACTTAGACATAACAACACGTGGCCAGAGACGCCAGCAGAGGCATGCCCCCCATAACAAGCACACTGTCTGGGTACCTTCCTTTATTTCTGTGGGAAAAAAGAAACTCCCTTTATCCTAAATGCACCACATAGAACAGCTTGAGGAAGTTTTTCCTTTCCTCTCAAGCAGCACCAGCAGGGACCAAAGGCTATCTCACCCATGAACTGAGAGAAGCAAAAGTAATATTGTAAAGGGCATGTGTCACTAGAACCACAAAAGAAGGTAGGAACATACATGTTAAAACTAAAGTAGTATGACGGTCTGCTAAAATTAAAAGTAAGCAGGACCCAGAACCTTAAAACTTCATTGCCAAAGTGTATAATAGGGTATAATAGAAAATCACCCATCATGCCCAGAACCAAGGAAACAACTTGGCAAAACAATTCATAAAATTAGAATTTGGAAGGAAATATCACAATTCAATAAAAAGCATCTGCAAGAGACTGGGCGCGGTGGTTTATGCCTGTAATCCTAGCACTCTGGAAGGCTGAGGTGGGTGGATTACTGGAGCTCATGAGTTTGAGACCAGCCCGACCAAAAGCAAGACCCCATCTCTACTAAAAACAGAAAAAACTAAGGCAATAGGATTGCTTGAGCCTCAGTTGGAGGTTGCTGTGAGCTATGATGCCACTGCACTCTACCCAGCACGACAGCTTGCAACTCTGTCTCAGAAAAATAAATAAATAAATAAAAAGGCTCTTTTTTATCATCAATATGCAATGTCCTACTGGAACAACATTATTGCATAGGCAATACAATAAGATAAGAAAACTAAATAAAAGGCATACAGACTGAAAAGAAAGAAATAAGAATGCCCCATTTGTATTTCCTAAGATAGTCTATGTAGAAAATCCCAGAATTATAAAAAACAAACAACGTCCTAGAACTAATATGTGACTTTAGCTAGGTTACAGGATACAAGTTTGACACACAAAAATTAATCACATTTCTATACTAACAACATGTGGAAACAAAATAAGAACATAATAGCATTTACAATCATTTCAAAAAAAGTGAAACACATATTTAAATTAAAACAGGATATGAATGCTGGAATTTAAAATGATGTTCAAAAAACCTAGACTTTCACATATTTTTCATGAATTAAAATGCTCACCATAATAAAATTGCCATTTTTCCCCATGTGATATATAGTTTTAATATCATTTCTATGGAAATCCCAGCAAGACTTTTTGGGGGACATAGATCGGCTTATTCCAAAGTTTATATGGAAAGGGATAGGTAATAGAATTGATGTAACAGTCTTAAAAACGAATAATAAAGAAATCATTCTACATCATATTAAGCAAGTGAGGGGGACAGGCAGGGAGGGGTTATTTAACACCTACTGGGTACAGTGCACACTAACCAGGGGATGGGCACACTTATAACTCTGAACTGTACAAAAAAAAATTCATGTAAACAAAAGATTTATATTCTAAATTTCAAAAAGAGAGAGAGAACCCAGCAAAAAAAGAGATAGTATAAACACTTAATTCTGGTGAGGATGTAGAGAAATTGGCTCAGACATTATTGGGGGAAATGCAAAATGTTATAGACAATCTGAGAAATGGTGTGAGAGTATATTATTCCAGATTCCTCACAGAAACATATACTATTCCAGCTTCTCTAGAGAAACATAATCAATAGTATATGTATGTATATGATGAGTATATATTATATATATTTGAAATGCAAATATGGGGCCACTCAGCCATAGGCCGCCTCCACCAGCATGGAATGTAGCGTGGAGGACCACAGGCCCCTGCAGAGTCTACCGTCCTGGCTTTTCTACCATCACAGGGAGATCTCTCTCCCCTGTAGCTGAGAGACCCCCAAACTTTTCCCAAGCTGAAGCTGCAGGGCATTGAGATACCACCAGCCAGATGTCATCCCACAAAGAATCTGTTGTGGCACAGGGAATGGGGCTCCTGCCAGTAACAGGGAAACTGATGCAGTGGAATGGGCTGAACTTGGACCTCTATTGGAAGAGAAGGGCAAACGAGTAATTGCCAACCCAACCAAAGCTGAAAGGGAAAGCAAACATGCCCAGTGCCCCAGGAAGAGGATGAGGAGGTGCAGGTACTGATGCTTCCCCTGCAAGCCCACCATGCCACGAAGAAGATGGAGGAGTTTGTGTATAAGGTCTGGGAGGGACTCTGGAGGTACATCCCCTATGATGTGCTCCCTAACTGGCTGAAGGACAATGATTTCCTGCTGCAAGGCCACAGATCACCTGTGGATCTTTTTAGGTTTGCTTTCAAGCGCATCTTCCACATCCAAACAGAAACTGGCAATATCTAGATGCATCTGCTAGGTTTTGTTGTGTTTCTCTTTTGGGGAATCTTGAACATTCTTAGACCAAATACGTACTTCATGGCCCCTCTACAGGAGAAGGTGGTTTGGGGGGGATGTTCTTTTTTTTTTGAGAAAGAATCTCAAGCTGTTGCTCAGAGTCGAGTGCCATGGTGTAATAGCACATAGCGACCTTCCTCTTGCCTCAGTCTTTCTATTTTTAGTAGAGATGGGGTCTTACTTTTGCTTAGGCCAGTCTCAAACTCGTAAGCTCAAGCCTCCCTCCTCAGCCTCCCAGAGTGCTAGGATTACAGGCATGAGCTAACACTCCCATGGAGGGATGTTCTTTCTGGGTGCAGTGCTCTGCCTCAGCTTCTCTTTGCTCTTACACACTGTTTATTTTCATTCAGAGAAAGTTTTTCAGACTTTTTCCAAACTGACTATAGGGATTATTCTACTAATTATGGGGAGCTTTGCACCCTGGCTCTATTACTCTTTCTACTTCTCCCCACAGCCATGGTTCATCTACCTCTCCATTTTCTGTGTCCTGGACATTTCTGCCATATTGTGGCATAATGAGACAAGTTTGCCACTTCAAGCACTGGAGGACAAGAGCAGGAGTGTGTCTGGAACTTGGCTTGAGTGACGTACCCACCATGGGCTTTACTATTGCCGAGGGCTTTGTCAAGGCCACCACGGTGGTCCAGGGCTAGTTCTTCCTCATGGCTGTGATGTACATCACTGGAGCTGGCCTTTATGCTGCTCAAAGTCCTGAGCACTTCTTTCCCTGTAAACTTTGACATCACATTTTCCATGTCTTGGTGGTGGCAGGAGCCTTTGTCCACTTCTATGGAGTCTCCAACCTTCAGGAATTCCGTTATGGCCTAGAAGGTGGCTGCACTGATGACTCTCTTCTCTGAGCTTTCCCAGCTGAGGGGTAGAGGAGGAGCTTCCCAAGTGTTTTTAAAAACTTCTTTGCTGGGCTCGGTGCCTGTGGCTCAAGCGGCTAAGGTGCCAGCCACATACACTTGAGCTGGAGGGTTCGAAGCGAGACTGGGCCCGCCAAACAACAATGATGGCTGCAACCAAAAAGTAGCCAGGTGTTGTGGCAGGCGCCTGTAGTCCCCGTTACTTGGGAGGCAGAGACAGGAGAATCGCTTGAGCCCAGGAGTTGGAGGTTGCTGTGAGCAGTGATGCCACGCCACCCTACCCAGGGTGACAGCTTAAGGCTCTGTCTCAAAAAATAAAATAAAATAAAATAAAAATAAAAAACAAAACTTCTTTTCTGAAGTGAGAGGAAGAGTCTAAGCTGTCTGTTTCTAGAAGAAACCTGTTAGAGAATTCGGTATCAAGCTTTAGTCCACTTTCTCACCTTCTGGGCAATAAACATTTCCATTCCCCCAACTAGGAGGGTGAGGATGGTCAAACTTAGCCATCCCCCTCCTCACCAAGGCAACTACCAGCCCTTCTCCTCACAGAGGCAGTACTTTGAAACTCATTTTTAGATTTTAGCCCTGCCTTCACCATTTGGGAAAAAAGTGATGGACTGTGACTCTTCAGAAATTCTGGGTTTCTTTTTCTTGAAGAAAATGTTTCTCCATGACCCCCTTCCTTACTTTGTAACTTGGCTTATAACAGGCCATCCACTTTGTAGCACACTTTTCAAAAACAATTATATAACCCCCATCTCATCTTTCTAGGGCCTGGATCTGCTTACACTGCAGGAATAATAAAGCCATCAACTTTTATATAGCCCAGCTAATCATGGAAGTGTGTCCAGGATTCAAATAACTTGAATTTTATTTTATTTTTTTTTGGCAGAGTAATGTAAAATTAAAATGAGGAAAAACATTTAATATTTAATACGAAGCTTTAAAAAGAAACATGCTATCATTGCTATGTATCTTGATGCAAAGACTATGATGATAAAAAAGTATAGAAGACAAAAGAAGTAAATATGATATACGTATACAGCATATACATAATATACACGTTATGTCTATTATAAATGGAAAACTAGGAATTGGCTGACATGGTTACAGAGGCTGAGAAAGCCCATGATGTGATGTCTGCAAACTCGAGAATTAAGAAAACCATTGGTGTAATTTAGTTTGAACTCAAAAGCCAGAAAATCAGGAGCACACCTGTCCCATTGCCGGAGGAGACGGATGTCTCAGCTGTAGCAGAAGACAAATTCTTGTGCTTGCCCTTTATTCTTTGATGTTGCAATCTATTTCCCACCTCCCACCAGACAACTAGTGTTTGTGAGGGCCTTCTGTTTTACTCAGTCTACTGACTGAAATACTAATACGCTAGTATCTTCCTGAGACACCCTCATATATAACTTTGAAACAATGTATTATCAGCAGTCTGGGTATCTCTTAGCCCAGTGAAGTTGACATATTTAATTAATGATCATGGTCGCTTTTTTAAAAAATTGTTAACATGTACCAGATTGATTACACCAGTAATCTGTAACCTGCAGATTACACCAGTAGTAGCCATAGCCACCGCTGTTTCTCATTTGATAAAAACCAAATCCAAGAATAATGGTGGCAATCCACAGTAGTGGTGCCATGAATACAAAGTTTGCCGGCCTTCAGAAATGTTGAGTTAGGGGAGAAAGTGATTATAGACGCCAAAGAGTCAACTACTAGTAGCTCAGTGGGAGTTATCTAAAGAAACATTCACTGTGGATCACACTTAAAGAGAGGATTTTTCTTGATTATAAGAGAAGTGTGTCAGAAAACCCTGTACAAAGGTATATTCCTGCCTTGAAAATATAGAGGACCTCAGTAATTCTTCCTTAGTAGAAGGAAGTTCAGGATAGAACAAATTCTTTACTATTCATGGGACTATTCAGAAATACATCAAACTATTTCATCTCAAGAAACTTCACACAAATAAGGCATCCATACCCTACCTCATTTTATCAACTCATCTAGAGCACTTGGAAAAATATCTGTTCTCCAAAGTTGGTCATAAGTTGTATTGACATTTTAAGGAAAGATAATATTGTCGAAATCCAAGTAGACCTAGAGATAGTGTAAAGCATTAATAGCTCTTTTTTGAGCTTATCCACTACTGAAGGCATCAGTTTGTATCTCTCTTTTGCCATTTACAATGACATGTATGCAGTGATTTTCAAAATCATATTTCTCATTTAAAAAATGAGTGTACCACATTTAATATGTAGTCCTTAACAGGAGTGTTGAAGAACAAATTAGTACTTGGTAATATGTACAATACAGTATAAAAGTAAGTCATTTTTTATTTACAGTAATTAGCCCTAATTGCAATCAAAACTCATCAGTATATCTTCAAGTTGTGTGCCCAGAAAGCTGAATTGGTTTTCAAAGAACATGTTCCTATTTTTCTGATGACATTAGGAATTGGACATCAAGCCAGATATTTTGTGACTCAAAAGGTGATGGCCTTCTTTAGTTTGAAACCCCCCAGGAACTGATAAGGAAAATGTTCTGGCCAGAAGCATAGATTCAGTCCTAAAAGGATAGGTTTCTTTATAGGAATGTCTGAGAAAAACAGGCATTGGGAGAGAAAAATCCTTAATTAATACATTTTACAGAGTCACCTATAATTACCTTAATAGTAATGGCAAGGACATGCCAGAGCATTTTTTGACTTGTGAGTCAGAACTGTACAAATAAGGATTAGAAAATTATAAATCAAAATGAAATTTTAAGTTCATATGAAGTTAGAAATACTGCTTTAAAATCACTCAATCAATTCGGAGAATATTATAGATAGGAAGCTCTAGGAATCTTTCCTTCCATCCAAATGACCATTAAACCATGGGAAACTGTATAAAGAAACTATTTGGGAACTTTTTAGGGTAGTAGAATATTTGCAGCTTCAAAGGAAAAGTTGAATGAAGAGGTTCAAAAATTCCTCACACAAGATCATTGGAAGGAACCATAGGGACTGCTGCCCATGTTCCTAGCATGGCTTCCTGAATCAAGGAAAGACAATAAGGGCCTATTCCCCTAAACATAAAGGTTATCATTAAATTCAGGCTTTGATTGCTAAGGGGAAGGCACAGAGGTGGGATACCATTATTTCAATCCCCATTAGCTAACATAGCTTCCAGGGGATTAAAGTAAATAGTACTTGTGTTCTTTCTCCATTTTTGCAAGTTGACATTAAAAAAATTTTTTTTCAGGTAAGTGATCATAGACCAAATAAAAATTTCAATGACTACACACAACAGCAAATACATTCTTTTAAATAATGTTTGGAAAAGTCATGAATGAATAACTACAAACCCCAACAAGCAAGATTTAACAATTTCCAGAAAGCATGAGAAGTAAATTACCAGAGTTACTATAACATAATACCCATAATATCCATTCCCCCCCCAAATTATGAAACTTTTAAAGCCATATAAAAGAAAGTATTACCCATTCATAGAAAAATAAATCTAAAAGAAATTATGCCTGAGGAAGCAAAGCCCAAATATTAAAATTATTAGTTAAAAGATTAAGTTGTCTGAAATATGTTCAGCAATCAAAGAAACAAGATGAAGAGCTAAAGGAAATCAGGAACATAATCCATGAATAAAATTAAGATAACAATAAGGAGGTATAAATTGTAGAAAAGAACTGAACAGAAATTCCAGAGCTGAAAAGTACAATAACTGAAATAAAAAAAAAAAAAAGAAAAACTCACTGGAAAAATTCACCAGCAACTTTGAGCAGGAGGAAGAAAACAACAGAAAATTTGATGATAAGATAATTGAAATAATCCAGACTGAGAAAGAAAAAGAAAAAGAATGAAGATAGGGCAGCACCTGTGGCTTAAAGGAGTAGGGCGCCAGACCCATATACCAGAGGTAGGCGGGTTCAAACCCGTCCCCAGCCAAAAATTGCAAAAAAATAAAAAAAAAAAAGAATGAAGATAAATAAACAGATCCTGAATTGCCTGTGGAACATAGTTAAGCATACCAACATATGCATTATAGAAGTCCCAGAAAGAGAAGAGAAATAGAAAAAAAAATTTTAAAGAAATAATAGCCAAAACTTCCCAAATCTGAGGAAAGACATAAATATATATGTCCAAGAGATCCAATAAACTCTAAATAGGATAAACTCAAAGAGATCCACATTGAGATAAATTATAGTCAGTTTGAAAAAACTATACTACAAGGCTGGTACCTGTATAAAAGTAGATACATTGATCAATGGAACAGAATAGAGAACCCAGAAATAAGGCCATACATCTGCTACCAACTGATCTTTGAAAAGCAGAGAAACATGTACCAGGAAAAGGATGTCCTATTTCCCAAATTGGCTCTGGTTGGAGAGCCACATTCTGAAAAATGAAACTGGATTCCTTTCTCTAACCATATACAAAAATTAATTCAAGATGCATAAAAACTTAAATATAAGATGTAACACCATAAAAATTCTAGAAGAAAACTTAGGAAATACTCTTGTGGACATTGGCCTAGGCAAAGAATTTAAGACTAAGACCCCCAAGGCAAATGCAACAAAACCAAAAATGAATAAATAGGACTTAATCAAACCAAAAACTTGCTGCAAAACAACAGAAATAATCAAAAGAATAAACAGACAACCTATAGAATTGGAGAAAATATTTATTTAACAAAGAACATTTATCTAGAATCTACAAAGAACTCAAAGAAATCAGCAAGAAAAAAAAAACATTAAAAATTGGCAACACACACACACATATATACATGCATACATAACCAAAATGTGAATGTTCATGCACACACACACATATACACCATGGACTACTACTCAGCCATAAAAAATGATAATTGTAGCAATTTAATGGAACTTGAAGATATTATCCTAAGTATCTCAGGAATTGACAACATATATCACATGTACTCAGTTGTAATCATAGAACTCTGTGAGTTGACCACCCAAGGGACTGTAACAAATAGAGTCACTGCCATTGTTAACACCAATGCCAATGTCCTTATTGATTATGATATGCTTACTGGGACCAGAGCACATTCCACCCCCCAAGCACAAACAGGCCTTACTTCTCAAGCACTGGCTCAAAGCTCTCAAGTAGCATTCTGAGCCTGGGACTAAAATTTCTGATACCAAAATCCCAACTGGCTATTTTGCAAACATCTGCCAGGGGGCCATCAAGCCTTACTTAGATTTCATTGACCACTTACAGGCTGCTATCTCCCATCAAATTTAAAATCCTTAAGCAGCTGATATTTTAGCTCTTCAATTAGCTTATGAAAATGCAAATTCTTATTACCAGAAGGTTAGCCCTTTTAAGGAGTGTGACCACTCCATTGTGGACATCATAAAGATATTCAAAAATATTGGTACAGAACATTACAGAGCCCCAGTTTTAGCAGCAGCTTTATAGGCCCCAAGACAGTGTTAGAAATGTGAGTAAAAGGGACATTTGCAGAAAAATTGTCCCTACCAGAAAAATTCTGAAAATTCTAAGACTGGTCCTTCAAAAACATAATGTCCACGATATAATAAAGGTTTCCATTGGTCCAATCATTACCGTTCAAAATCTGATCAGCAAGGAAACCCCTTGTCTGGAGACTAGAAAGTTAGGTGCAAGCTTCAGCATCCCTATAACTCTAGGGAACCAAACTCCACAGAATACCCTGAACTACAGAAACTAATTGATCTTTTGATTTCATTTGCTTAACTTATACTTACGATTTGTTTTTAGTGGAGGACACTGATGTGCCGAGTAGGAGAACTTTTGTTAAAACTAGTACACATATGTGGGGACCTCCACAACCAGGAGCAACCGGTTGTCTTATGGGCAGACCTATGTAGTTTAAATATGATATTCTGTGATGCCTCAAATAAGTCCTAATTCTCATACTGGACCTATTCAAGTCATATTTCAAATTTCTATCCCTTGTTTCCTCACCAAGGAAATTCCAATCACAGAAGTCATTTTAATACCTGCCACTTGTCCAGCATTAATAGATTTTTATCCCTCTTGACAGTGTTTTGATCCATTAAATTAGGAAAAACTACACCTTTATTAACAATAAAATTAATGACAACAGGCTAGTTGATGCCAGAGGTGATGTAACTATTACTGCCGCTAAAGATTGGCCTGAAACCTGGCAAATTCAATCTTCCTCCTCCACCATAAGAAGCCTAGAAAGAACTAAATGTCCTAAGCAAAGAAAATTTCCCTTGCTCTGTATTGGCTCTGACAACCAAAAAGCCACCCTTATTCCTTTTAAATTTTCCTTGTACTTTATGGGGCAGATACTTGCTTTCCCAGTGGAATATCAAAACCTCAGCTGCTCCAAATTTGTCCTGAGGCCCACTGAATTTACTTTGCTCTAACTGCAAAGGAAACCAGGCTCTCCAGTTTGGGCAGACCAGTGGCCCTTAAAGAGGAAGAGATTAAGCTACTTACAAAACTTAGTCAAAGAACAACTGGAGGCAAGACATATAGACACATCTGCTAGTGCCTGGTATACTCCCACTTATTGCATTCCAAAAAAATCTGGCAAATGGAGATTCATCCATGACCTCTGGCTAGCCAATAGCCCCATTATTCTCATGGGATCTTTACAACAAGGGTTGCCTAGTCTTGCCATAATTCCTCAAGAATACTCTCTTTTGATTATTGATTTAAAAGATTATTTTTTAAACATCCATTTACATCCTTCAGACAAGGAAAAATTCACCTTCTATGTGAAGTTTCAGTGGCTCATTATAGGTGGAAAGTTTTGTCTCAAAGTATGATTAACAGCCCTACCTTATGTCAACTTTATGTACCAAAAGTTTGGTTCTATCTGCAAAAAGTTTTCATCTGCCTTAATTTATCACTAATTGGATGATATCTTAATTCCCCACAAAGTAAGACCGTTACTTCTCAGCACTAAGTTTCTATTTTGATGGCTGTAGCTGGTTTCCAAATAGCTCCTGATAAAGTACAAAGCCCAGAGCCATGGAAATATTTAGGTTACATACTTGAAACTGTAGGGATCACCATGAGATCTGTCCTTTACCCTTTGGTTGGTTCACTGAAATATCAACTCACAATTATAGTAGATTAATAAGAGAAAAAAGGTTCATTTCCAAAAACCATGTGCATAGAGGTAACCACAAGAATGATTACCCAAAGTTCCAGTGATGATCAGGGACATTTATAGATGGCTTTTGGAATGAAGGGGGGAGAATGTAGGAAGTATTGGTGCTGTAAGTGGTGGCTAAAAATGGACCTTAGGCCTAAATCAACAACGTCTCTCTAGGATTAAGGAAAGAACTACTACATTTATCTATTTATGAGAAAATAATGTAACATTTCCTGGCAGAAAGTTTTATATTATACATGAAATTATATACAACCATTACATAGACAATATTTAAGCAAAAGTTCCCTTTATTGTACCAAGAAGAAAAAATAATTTTTAACAATAAAAGAAGAAAGAGACACAGATATGACTAAGGTATTGGAATTACTGAGGTCGGACTTCAGAATAAGTAAGATTAATATACTAAAAAGAATAGCTGATGAAAATAAAGTTCCATCAGAAAAATGAAATCTCTAAATTAGAGTCAACTTAAAATGGAATAGTAAGAATTGACAATGAAACATATTTAAGAGCAGACTGAACTCAACTGAAGAGAGAATTATTGAAATAGAATATAGGTCAGTTAAAATCCCAGGCTAAATCACAGAAAGTGAATACTGAAAACAGCAGATAAGCAATAAGGACAACAGTACAACAGTGAAAGATCTAATGTAAGTGGAATTGGAGTCTCAGAAGTTGAATAGTTGGAGGACAAGAAGAAAGCTGTACTTGCAGAGATAATGGCCAAGAATTTCTCAGAAGAGAAGAAAGAAACCAAGTCTCCATTTTAAGAAGTTTAGCAAATTTTACTTTTTTTTTTACAGTTGGACAATTTTATTAATCATGGTGAGTTAATAAATTGGCATTCTGCTATTTCTAAAAAAAAAAGATAAAATAACAGTACGACAAAAGGATGAAATAGTCTCATACAGTTATGTTTCCATGAAAGATTACTTTGAAAAACAAAATCCAACAAAGTAGAAAATAACTTATCTGTTGTCTCTTCTGTGATTTAACAATTTCTTGCTGTCTGCTTTGAGTGACCACAGATATGGTCACAAGATCTGGAGATGAGCCCTTTCTTTAGGTCTTTGTGGAAGCCCCTTGTTCAGCGCAGCCCAGGGCTTCCTTTGTTTTCTAGTGAGCCTTTGGCACCTTCCCTCCCACAGCAGGGAGAGGCTTGTTCTTTGCAATTTACCTAGTTTTCTGAGCAAAAGGCAGCTGGAGGCTGTCACAAGGGTCTTGTTCATCTCTCTAGCATAAAGTGCATCCCAGGCTAGCAGCAGGCTATCCTCTACCAACATCATTAAGCCCTGAGTTCTTGTCAAGCTCTGCTCTGACCACCAGGACAGCAGTCCCTGCATGACTTGAAGTGAAGTTCACCCTCTCCATGGGCTCCTTTCAAATGGGACTCCATGAAATCGGTTCCTGACTTCCTGTTCCTTTTTAGCTCAGGTTTTATTTTGCTCTTTTTTCCTTCTCTATAATCCCATTATTAGGGAAAACTGAGGCAAACGCAGGTGGACTTTGTAAAGTGAAAGCTTCATCTAACAGACCTTTTCACCTAGTCAAGAGATCTGCTTAAGCATGTCTAAGGCTTAAATAGGGCTTTAAAAAGAAATTAAAAAAGAAATATTTGTTCAATATTCTCTTGATGAGAACATTGAAATAACACTCGTGATATCACTTCCCCTTCTCCCAAACCCTGGGAAGCCAGTGAAAGGACAGCCTTGGGAGTGGCCTCTTCTCTTGACAGAGAAAAGGCTGGACCTCGGCCTTCAGAGCAGGGCAAGGGTCTCTGTCGCTCAGCGCTAGGGATGGGTGGAGGATGGCAACTGTTTAAATCCATGACAGCACTCTCATTAATCTTCTTTCTGGCTATTTTCTCCAAAGACATTAACCAATAAATTATTGGCAACTAGGCCATAGCCCACCGTAAATTCGAATTGCCAGCAGTTAATAGAGTAGGGATGAATAAGGATGGGTGAACAATCATACGCTGACCAGCCAAGATGGCCACTTTCAAGGCTGAGTGCACTGTGTCCCTTTCATCAGGCATCTAAAGGCAGGTCAGCCAGGAAGACCCCTAACCAAGGGCCAGAACATAAAACCTCCAGGATTCCAGCCACTACCGCTGGGGGACACGGCCCGGGACCCATCTTCGGGCCAACTGTGGGAAGGGAAGTGTCATGTCACAGGACAGGGGGTCCTATCCATAAAGTCCTAGTGCTTTTCCTCCCACGTAGAACAGGGAACGTACAATAACCCACTCCACTCACGTTTCCACTTATCCCTTGTTAAAACTGCTTCAGATAGCCAAATGGTCTCTATAGAAGCACGTCACCTACGCTGCCTCCCCCGCCTCCCAGAGAGGTGCGGCTGGACTCTGCTGGGCACACTGCCCTTTCTTGCTGACCCCGCTCCCCAATGCCCATTTCGCAGTCCACTTTGCTACTGCTCTTTCTCCTCAAGGCCACTTTAACTCACCGACACCAACACGAACAGGCAGCTAAATGGCTTCCACAAGGTGTTCACCGAGGAGGGCACATTCCTCTTTACCTCAGAGTCAGTGGGAGGAAGGCCACCCAGGTGAGGTGACCAGGCCAACAGCGAAAGGGGGGCGGCACCAGGGCACTGATGGTGGGGCTGGGACCGGGTGCCTTGCAGGCTGGGCAGTGGGATAAGCGGTGGCCCCTCGGTGCCACTACTCCCTTCCCCCCTCTTTCCTCTCCTTTCCCCTCCCATCCAGCCGTGTGCCTCAGCTTGCAGAAGATTCCAGAAAAGGAGAAGGGTGGGGCCACAGACCACGGGACCCTGTGTTCTGGCCAGGGAGAGCATTTTTAGATCCTCTTGGCCTGGCAGTCTGGGAGACCTTTAATCAATATTTTAAAATCTCATCTAGTAAAGTCATTGTAAGGCTGCTGCAAAGTTAAAACAAACAAAACCAAAAAATATAACAAAATGAAAAAGATTTATCCTCTTCAGGAAAGGTCTAATAAAAATGACCAGTAACTTTCTAATGGAAGCAATGAAAGTCATACCAGGTCTAACAATTAATCAAGAGACTTGCCTGATTGGCAGCACCGTATAAACAGGTCAGTAAAGTTTCATGACTTTGGTCAATCAGTGTCTCACAGTTATGTTCATGTTGATGTGTGATGGTGTCTTGGTGAGTGGTGTATATTGTTGCTGTGTTTTCTTTTGTGTCCCCTTGCAAGAATGTGGGAGCTTGAATTGGAGCCATGAACAAACATTAGTAAATTTCTTGCTAAACTCAGCAAGATTGGAGGTAAAATCAGAGACATAGCAGTTTGAATTTATGGGGATAATGCCATGAAGAAAATGGCAGTGTACGAATAGATAAAATGTTTTTCTGAGGGGAGCGAAAGCATCACTGAGGAAGAGAGGTCAGGGCAGCCAGTAATAAGCAGAACTGATAAAAACAGTGCAAAAATTCATTGAATTGTACATCAAAATTGTGTGCTGACTGTGAGAAGCATAGAAGACCAAGTAAAAATTGATAAAGAAATAGGAAAATCTTAACTGAAAATATTAGTCAACAACTCATGGCTCTTGCATCATGACAGTGTACCAGCTGACACAGCACAGTGAGGGAGTTTGTAGCTATTAAAAAAATACTACATTGGAACATTCTCCCTACTCCCCATGATCTAGCCCCCTATTTTCTTTACCCAAAGATAAATGAAATATTGAAAGGAAGACATTGTGATAATGTGCAGGACATCAAGGGTAATATGATAACAAAGCTGATGGCCATTCCAGAAAAAGTTACAGAATTGCTTTGAAGGATGGACTAAGCACTAGCATTGGCACTTAGCTTCCCAAGAGGAGTACTTCAAAGGTGACTGCAGTGATATTTATCAGTGAGGTATGTACTTTTTTTAGGACAAATTAAATGACCTTAATCATCAAACATTATATGATAACAAAATTACATTTTTTAAATTGGTGAAAGTAAAGAACAAAAAATCCAGTTCTTATAACCAGTGAAGATAAGTTTCAGAGGTGAAGTCAAAGTAAAAACATTCCTAAATATTTAAATCATAACAGGATTTATCACCACCAAACTTGTACTAAATGAAATATTAAAGGGAGTTTTTCAATCAGAAAGTGATTTTAAATGGAACCATAGAAGTACAACAAAAAAAAAGAAATGAAAAGGATAACATAGATTAATATTGTACAAAATAATAATAAAATATATTGAGAGGTATAAAAATCCATGTCAATACTAAACTGAAGCTGGGAAAGAAGTAAAATGAGTAAAGGGATTCTGAAGTCCTACTATTTTGGGGCAAGCGGTGAAAGAGCTAAGGAAATTTCTGATATGATTCCTTGGTATAAAGAATATTTTGAATTAAAGGCCCCTTATAATCAGAAAACACTGGAAGAAGCCTCTGCTCTATCTAGGTTTTACTCTAAAACCTGAGTAAACTCATTAGAATAAGAAGTGGCCGTTGACTTCCTTGTTTAATACTAATAGTCCTGGCCCTAAGATGATTTGAAGCAGGAGAGCTGTCTCTCAGGTTCATCTACAAATTAATCTGTTTCCACCCATATACGCACATTGTCCTCTAGCAACCACTTGCTGCACATGTACTTTCCACACTCCCCACTCCCTTCTAAAAGGCATCTTTAAAAGTCTCTGACCATCACTGCGACTTTGGGTAATCATTGTAATCATGCTTGTGGTTCCCCCAATGCGCATGGTATTTAGAATAAACCTTTCTCTTACTAATCTACCATAATTGTGAATTGATCTTTCAGTGAACCAACCAAAGGGAAAAGGGCAGGATTTGTCGGGATCCTACTGTTTGAGTAGTTAGAAGCATTTCAAAGCCACTCTGCCCTCCTGAAAGCTACAGCAGGAGGACTGGAACCCCAACACCAGCTGACATGTGGTGAGATATTTTACTTACCAGTTGAGCTCCTCGCCTTCCTCTCTAGGGGCTCCAGTTGAGCAGACAGTAAAAGATCTTTGTGCTTTCCATATTGAAGATTAATGAGAGAAACTTTTTTGGTGACTAGTCTTGTAAGCAATTCTGGTATTGGTATATTTTTAAGTACTTTGTAGTGTATGGATATTCATATTGTTTGATTCCATTTCCTCTCAGAAATAGCTCTTATTGTTGTTATCACTTGTTCTTGTTTTGTCACTTGTCTTTCTGTGTCATTTTGTCTAAAGATGGTTATCATAGGATGGAACTCTGGCCTAGCTCCTTACCAGCCTATCCCTACTAGCCAGTTACATGGTTCTGGCTAGTCTGGTCTCTTTTAGGACAAACTTTGTTGTGGGTCCCTGAAACAAAAACCATAAGAGATTTCCCTCTCATTCTGTTTTATGTCTCTGAGCTTGACTTTATAACTGAGTGAAAATTCTCTCCTTAGCCTCCACCATCCAGAGGATGTACTTTGTTGGGAACATGTCAGGTTAAGACTGGGAATGTGGGACATGCCAGATATGCAAGATACTAAGCAGCATACTGTGTGTACCGAAAGTGTCAAGCTCTGAGGAGTGAGTTTTTATCATTGTCTATTCTATCATAAATCTATTTCTGAGAGTGAATTTTTAGGAATCTTTGAAATGGCCTTTTCTTTGAAGAGGTATTGAGCCTTCTTTTTGCCCTGTATCACCTGGGCTTTATAAAAAAGGCATTAGATTGAGATGCTTTTGGAATAAATATACCATAAAAAATTCTAACTTTTTAGAGAATGGCTAAAAAATGGATAAGTGGCTAAAAAATGGATCCTTTAAACTAGAAGAACTTCTTAATTTAAAGAAAGTTTTAGAGAGCTCTCATCCTAAACAATTGCCTTATTTATATTTATAAAAAGATAAAATTGAAAGAAAAACAAACATCAGTGTTATGGCTAGCTTTAGAAACTCCCAATAAAAAACTAAAGAGCAGAAATCTGAATTAGGACAGAAGTTAAAATCTGTCTTCACCTTAACCCCTCCTCCCCAACTTAAACTTCTCTCTATTTTCAATTACCTGTTCCTAATCACCCAGATCTTTCGGATTACTGAGTTCAAAATCAACCTCAAAATCCAACCTCAATTCCGCAATAATTGTCCTTAGGAGATATTAAAACTATCTGCCCCCATCTTCATCAAAAAACTGTGCTAATAGCCTGTTGTCTAACTTCATCTCTGTATCTCTCCAAAATTTACAGAAGGCCCTCAGGCCTAATTTATAATCCTGAAACATACAGTTTGATTGCATAAAAACTGATAAACAAGAAGTTGGCCTGTTACAGAGCCAAAGTCAA
>CAUYRH010095029.1:0-20453 GCA_963574655.1 Perodicticus potto
TTGTCAAATTTCTGAGCATAGAGTTTCTTGTAGTACTCAGAGATGATCTCTTGTATCTCTCTAACATCAGTTGCTATTTCCCCTTTACTGTGTCTGATCAATCACAGTAAAGGGGAAATAGAAACTGATTGATCAGACACAGTAAAGGGGAAATAGAAACTGTGATTTTCTATTTCTAGTTAATCTGGCCAAAGTTTTACTGATTTTATTTATTTTTTCAAAAAACCATCTTTTTGTTTCATTAATTTTCGGAATGATTCTTTTGTTTTGAATTTCATTAATCTCCAATTTAATTTTGATTATTTCTTCTCTTTCTGCTGGGTTTGAGATTAAGTTGTTCTTCTTTTTCCAAGTTCATAAGATGGTTGATAAGTTTGTTGATGTGCTCTCTTTCTGTTTTTCAAATGTAGGTGTCTAAAGTGATAAATTTCCCTCTTGAGACTGCTTTTGCTATATCCCACAGGTTTTGGTAACTTATGTCTTCTCTTTTTTTTTTGTTTTGTTTTTGCAGTTTCTGGCCAGGGCTGGGTTTGAACCCACCACCTCTGGTATATGGGGCTGGTACCCTACTCCTTTGAGCCACAGGCACTGCCCCAAGGTAACTTATGTTTTCATTGTTCTTATGTTTGAGGAATTTAATGGTTTCTTCTTTTATCTCTTCCTGAACCCAATCATCATTCAGCATAAGGTTGTTTAATTTCCAAGTCTTAGTGTGGGGAAAAATGTTTTTGTTGGAGTTGAGTGCCACCTTTATTGTCTGTGATCTAAGAGGATACAAAGTATAATTTCTATTCTTTTAATTTTTCTGAGGTTTGGCTGGGTGCCTGTGGCTCAACAGGCTAAGGCACTAGCCACATATACCTGAGCTGGCGGGTTCGAATCCAGCCCGGCACCGCCAGACAACAACAATGGCTGCAACCAAAAAATAGCCAGGCATTGTGGAGACACCTGTACTCCCAGCTACTTGGGAGGCAGAAGCAAGAGACTCGCTTGAGCCCAGGAGTTGGTGGTGGCTGTGAGTTGTGATGCCACAGCACTCTATCCAGGGTGACAGCTTGAGGCTCTGTTTCAAAAAAAAAAATTTTTTTTTTCTGAGGTTTGATTTATGTGCTAGGATGTGGTTGGTTTTGGAGTATGTACCATGGGCTGATGAGAAAAATGTATATTCCTTAACTTTGGGATGGTATGTTCTGATATATCTATTAATACCATTTGCTCTAGGGTCACATTTGAGTCCTTTGCATCTTTGTTTAGTTTCTGTTTAAAGGCTCTGTCCAGTTCTGTCAGAGGTGTGTTAAAGTCTTCTACTATTATGGCATTATGGGTTGTCATATTGCTCAAACCCATTGAGGTCTGTTTCACAAATCTGGGAGCATTTATGTTGGGTGCATAAATATTTAAAACTGAAATGTCTTCTTGTTGTATTGTTCCTTTGGCCAGTGTAAAGTGTCTCTTTGTCTTTCTTAACTTTAGTTGCTTTAAATCTGCTTGTATCTGAAAATAAGATTGCAGCCCTTCCTTTCTTCTGATTTCCATTTGCTTGAAATACTATTTTCCATCCCTTAAACCTGAGTTTTCTCTTTTTTTTTTTTGTTTGTTTTGAGACAGAGTCTCACTTTATCACCCTTGGTAGAGGGCCATGGCATCACACAGCTCACAGCAACCTCCAACTCCTGGGCTTAGGTGATTCTCTTGCCTCAGCCTCCCAAGTAGCTGGGACCACAGGCACCCGCCACAACACCTGGCTATTTTTTGTTTTTGCAGTTCGGCTGGGGCAGGGCTTGAACCCGCCACCCTCTGTATATGGGGCCGGTGCCTTACTCACTGAGCTACAGGCGCCTTCCTCTCTCTTTTTTTTTAACCCTGAGTTTTCTTTTTTTTTTTAATTTTTTTTAATTTTTATTAAATTATAAATGTGTACATTGGTGCAATCATGGCACAGATTCATATACAATCTGAAATATTTTCATTGAACTATTTAACATAGCCTTCATGGCCTTTTAATTACCGTATGAAGATGTTTATATTCTACTTTTAGTAATTTTCACTTGTACCCTTCTAAGATGCACTGTAAGTATGATTCCACCAATCACTCTAACCCTGAGTTTTCAATTGTCTTTCAATGCTAGGTCTGTCTCCTGGAGACAGCATAAGGATGGCATGTGCTTTTTTACCCATTCAGCCAGCCTGTGCCTCTTCAGTGGTGAATTCAGTCCATTGAAATTTATTGAGAGAATTGATAAATGTGGTGGAGTTCTATTCATCTTACTTTGTGAAAGTCTGTGGTGTAGTTTTATCCTTTGTGCCATTGTGGAAGCTAAGTTTTGACCCTTACCTTCTGGGCATTTACTCTGCTGGTGGTCCATTGTGGTAGTCAGTGTTGAGAATAGGTCTAATTATTTCCTGTAGAGCTGGACTTAGTGTGGTGAATTTCCTTAGTGCTTGTGTATCCACAGATTTAAATTCTCCATCAATTTTGAAGCTTAGTTTATCAGGATGCAGAATTCTGGGCTGAAAATTGTTTTGTTTAACAATTGTAAAGGTGGGGACAGCACCTGATGGCTCAGTAAGTAGGGCACTGGCCCCATATACTGAGGGTGGTGGGGTTTAAGTCCTGCCCTGGCCAAACTGCAACAAAAAGATAGCCAGGCATTATGGTGGGCACCTGTAGTCCCAGCTTCTTGGGAGGCTGAGGCAAGAGAATCGCCTAAGACCAAGAGCTGGAGATTGCTGTGAATTGTGGCCACAGCACTCTACTAAGTGCAACAAAGTGAGACTCTGTCTCAAAAAAAAAAAAAAAGAAAGAAAGAAAGAAAGAAAGAAAGAAAAGAAAAGAAAGAATGTTTAAGGTGGATGACAATACTCTTCTGGCTTGGAAGGTTTCCGATGAAAAATGTGCTGTCGTCCTAATGGCTCTGCCTCTGTAGGTCAGTTGGTGAATACTCCTGGCTGCTTGTAGAATTTTTTCTTTCATGCTGACTTTGGACAGGTTCATTACACTGCATCTTGGAGATGCTTTGTTTGAGTCAAAATGACCCCAAATTTGATATCCACATGAAAGGAGTGTGTTGGGATCTTTGGTAAAACCTGGGAAGTTTTCATTTATGATAGTCTCCAGTAGAGTTTTCAGAACTTTGGGGCAATCTTCTTCCCTTTAGGAATCCCTATTCATATATTTGAACATTTCATGGAGTCTCATAGTTCTTCTCTAAGCACCTGTTCTGCTTTTTCTCTCTTTTTTCTGCCTCTTTAACTACCTAGGTTAACTCAAAAACTTTATCCTCTAGCTCTGAGGTTCTTTCTTCTCCATAGTCTAACCTATTTTTAATACTTTCTACTGTATCTTTACATTCCTTGATTGTCTCCTTCATTTCCTTAAGCTCCACCATATCCTTTCTATATTCTTGTACATCTTTTGGTTCTGTCTTTCCATTTGTTCATCCATTCCTTTTATTGTCTTTATCATCCATATTTTAAATTCCCTTTCTGTCAAGTCCATTTAATTCTTTGGTAGCTACCTCATGGTCCCTTGGGGGAGTTCCTCTGTTTTGGTTTTTCATGTTGCCTGAATTTTTTTTTCTTTTTTGAGGCAGAATTTCTTTTCTTTTTTTCTTTTATGTCACTCTTGGTAGAGTGCCATGGCATCACAGCTCACAGCAACCTCCAACTTGGGGGCTTAAGCAATTCTCTTGCCTCAGCCTCCCAAGTAGCTGGGACTACAGGCACCCACCAAAATGCCTAGCTATTTTTTTGTTATACTTTTTTAGCTGGCCCGGGCTGGGTTCAAACTCACCATCCTCGGTGTATGTGGCTGGAACTGTAATCACTGTGCTATAGGTGCCGAGCCACATTGCTTGAATTTTTCTGTTGGTTCCACCTCATGTGTTCTTTCTTCTAGTCCACCTCCTTGTCCTCCTATTTACTTCTCACTGTCTCCTTTGTTTTAAACAGAAGTCCTTGCTCTTGATGACCGTATGTTGCAATATGTTGCTGGGACACCAGGTAGCACTGTGGGTTTTTTTTTTTAGGAGACAGCACAGCCAACGACCTCTATGGTCCTTATTTCAAACTTAGTTGCCTTTGGTGATCACCTGATTATTTCCTTAACATTCAGACCCTGCCAAGTTAGGATCTTAAAGCTCACAAGAATCCTTCAAGGGCCAATCTCACAGTGCCCCCTGACTCCATTTCACATGGAGTGTGGGAGTCCCTCAGCCTGTCCCAAGAATGGACTTCTGATCCAGGCAGGTGTAATTAAGATGGCTATGCTTTAGGCCCCTGATAAGATCTTCTCCTGACCTTCCCACAATGGCAGCCCCCTAGCCACCTAGACCTTCTCAGTTTGTCTGCTAAGCCTGCTACCAAACCTATGGCAAATCCACTCCAACCAGCATTCAGAACTGGTTTCTATATACTGTGTGAGTCCACCCACTCTAGCAATCGGGCCCAGGCTGGGTTCAAACCTGCCAGCTTTGGTGTGTGTGGCTGGCAATGTAACCACTGTGCTATGGGTGCCAAGCTGATCTGGGGTTTTCTTAAATGAGCAAGGATCCTATTCTGTAAACTATCTTGCCACTTAACACTGTGAGCTTATTTTGTCAGTGAAAGAAAATACAATTCTTTTTAATGGTGGTGCATTTTCCACACAGTTATGCCACCATGGTTAAAATTAATTCATTAGTGATATTTAGATTATTTCTATTTTATTCCCCAGTTTTAAACAAAGCTGTGATGAAGTTTCTATTACTTTCTATATTCTTTTTTTTTTTTTTTTTTTTTGACACAGAGCCTCAAGCTGTCACTCTGGATAGAGTGCTGTCGCATCACAGCTCACAGCAACCTCCAATTCCTGGGCTCAAGCAAGTCTCCTGCCTTCGCCTCCCAAGTAGCTAGGACTACAGGTGCAACTTTCCCCAACAACTGAAAATTCCTGAAAGGCTTCCTCCTGTACCAGACCTCTGGGGTGCAGGGGGGCATGGCAGATCCCAGCAGATCCCAATCACTTGCCTAATTCATCAGATTTTCACTGCTCCAGATCATATGCTGTATTCAGCTCAACACCTTCTTGCTTTGCTCCCTGAGCTATGACTCTGGGTAAGGTCCCTATGGCAGATATGGCTGGGTTCTCTCTTTTTCCCCAGTTGTTCTAAGAGAACACAGCTGAATGATCCTTCTGGTCCACCATCTTTCTCTGCTGCTCAGAATTACAGTTTTATATATACATTAACCCTATTTTGAATAATAATCAGCATAACTCAATGATCTATTACAACATTCCAATTCAAAAATTAATCTCCTAAATCAGTCCACCTAAACTACTCAAGATAGGCATCGTTATGGTGAGAGCTAAATATATAAAACAATAAGAATTAAAGACAGGAAGGCAGGAAGTCAAAGTCACTTAGGACATAAACTGCCCAGATTAGCTATGTTATGTTGGCCCTACTTTGACTAATTCCACCTTATTCTCACTACATGTGCTTTCATTACTTGAAGGTGATTTTCTATTTCTCCCCAAAGACATTTAAGCTCAGTCCTTTTGAAATTCTGTATATCTGGTCATTAAATTATTAAAAAATACAGTAAAACCTGTCACCTTCTGAAGTATAGACCTTGATGAGGTAACAGTTGACTTTATTAGAGTATGGACAACAAATCCTTCCTGAAATCTCCCCCGCCCGCATAAAAGAACGAAATAGATTTCTCTTCTCAGTCCAGGAGACTGCGTGTTATTAAAAGACTGAAGAGTTTCATTAATTCAGAGACACTATGGACATGAGAGCACATGTAGTGAAAACAAGATGGAGTTTGTTAGGCTAGGGCTAAAGCAACACAGCTCATGGTTTAGGATGTATGTAAACTTCACCTCAGATATTTTAGTTTTTGTAAATCTATTTATTTTTTGTTATTATTTTTTTGAGACAGAGTCTCACTATGTTGCCCTCAGTAGAGCGCTGTAGCATCACAGCTCACAGCAACCTCAAACTCTTGGACTTAAGCTATTCTCTTGCTTCAGCCTCCCAGTAGCTGTGACTATAGGCTCTTGCCACAACGCCTGGCTATTTTTTGGTTGTAGTTTTTATTGTTGTTTGGCAGGCCCAGTCTGGATTCAAACTTGCCAGCTCTAGTGTATGTGGCTAGCATCCTAGCTGCTGAGCTATAGGCACCAAGCCAGGTTTTGTAAATTTAGCTCCAACCATAAAAATGTTTATCTTGAGTGGTTTAGGATGATTGGAGATTAACTGAAAAATTTTGTAATAGGTCATGGGTTAGGTTGATTAATATTCATTATTGTTTAAGATAAGGGTTAATATGGTTTTTGTTTTGAATTTGCTATAAAACTGTGATTTGGGGAATGAAAGGGAGAACAGATTTGAAAAGATTACTCTCACTTTTCTCCAGATCACTGTCTCTCTGACACCAAAGCTTGTTGAACCTAATCTTTATCACTGCATTTGGCTGGCAGTGACTGGCAGCCATACCCTCTTTGTCTAGTAACATTTCTGACAACCACAAAGGGAGCCTAAGGACTCTTCCAGTATGTGTGAGCCAAGGTGACCTCAGTGGTCACCTAAATACGTAGACCCAGAAAGACAGTGATTGAACACTCCTAGCACTGCTACCAGGAGATTTCTCCTGGAAGACTTTGAGTTCTGGCCTTCTGCATCTGCCATTGCCTTTCCTTATAGGTTTTCTTGCTTTCTTCTGCTTGCTTATTAAGAAATTTGTTCTCTTTGGGTTCAGTTGCAGTTTCTGATATTTATGATAATGGAAGCTCAGGTTTCTGTTCCTAAGAATAACCCACTGGGCATATTCTGTGTGACTGGCCTCTGTATGGCTACCCACCTATGACTAAGAAAGTTATGAAATATTATTGCAATATGGCCTGGCCAATGTAACATCTAGACTCTGGAGAAGTGGTCATTGAATGACTTTTTAAATTGCTATACACTTTTACAATTAGAATTATTTTGTCAAAGGTCGGGAAAATGGGATGATATTCCCTCTGTTTAAGCTGTTGTGTCTTTACATAACAATGATAGGTCTAAACATAATTTGTTGATGGTTAAGTGGGGAAAAATACCACAAGATAAGGAAAGAAATCAGTGTGCCTCAGTGATGATGATTGTCCATCTTGTATCAATGTTTGTTAGACCTGAAACTCTCAGTGTCCCAGCCCTCAAGCTGAATTTGGTCTCTTTTTCACAGAGTGAAGGAGATGTGAAAGTAGTCTCACCATCCCACTACCAAAAAGGGACTCCATTTGGCCAGGGAACCAGAGGAAGCAAGACAGAGCAGGACCCTCTATGCCAAATGCCTGTGGGAGTAATTCAACAAGGCCAGCTGGCTAGGTATTATTGGACACATACTCTCTTCTCTACTTCTGATCTATTGAATTGGAGAAATTCCAACTCACCCCATGACTCAGTGCCAGTTAAGAGGACAGATTTACACACTGCTTTTTCTTCACTCATCACCCAATCTGGGCCAATATCCAGGAACTATTGACTATTTTTCTCACCAGTGATGAAAGGTGACTGGTGTTGGATAAAGCCAGGGAGAAAGTGGACCTGCTGTACTTTAAAAGTCCAAACAATATGCCAACTCCAGCTGCCACCATTCTTCTGATGGAACCAGAGAGGATCCCAAATAATGGTGAGTAATTACAAAAGATGTGTTTTGGCAGGATTGCAAAATTATTTAAACATGGTGCAAGTGTTCCAGTGGAAAGTGGCTGAGGATCAGTCTGAATTTCTGGAAAGAGTCTATGATGTCTATTGTAAGTACACTAATATGGACCCACAGACCACTGAGAACCAGGGCATGGTAAATATGACTTTTATTTCTCAAAGTGCTTCAGCCATTAGGAAAAATTTATAGAAGTTGAGACCTTAGGTATCAGCTGGTAGATATTGCCTTTAAGGTCTTTAACAACCAGGAACACCAGAGAGATTCTGCACTATTTTTGTTGAGACACATGCAGCAGAAGAAGAGGGGGAGTCCTGGGAGGAAAACATCAGAGGCATCATTCTATACCAGTCAGGGAAAACCAGTGTGCTTAATGTAAGGAGACTGGGCACTAGACAAATGAGTGTCTTAAGAACAAGACTGAGAAGCCAGAGTAGAAGACAGGCCACCAGAGCTGGATGATGCTGAAGATGACTGAAGAGGCCCAAGGTCCCAGCTAGACCTTTTAGCCAGCATCACCATAGCCCACAGGAGCCTCTGATAGAAATAATAGAAGTGGGAAAAGTTGTAGTCTTTTTCATAAATACTGGGGTACATATTCAGCATTTAATACTCCACTCTACTCTCTGACTAAACAACATGTCTCTGTAGCAGGGGTGACAGTACAACTAAAACACAAATTCTTTCTTAAACCTCTTACTTGCTTGAATAGAGAAAAAGAGATGACTCATAATTTCCATTACATGCCTAGTTGCACTATTCCTTTGCTGGAAAGAAACTTACTATGTAAATTAAATGACTAGATTACCTTATTTCCAGAGACAACAACCTTCAGATGAAGGTACTGCAGGAACATGCCTGGCCCCTGTTACTCAGCATCTAGAGCAGCGGTTCTCAACTTGTGGGTCGCAACTGTATTAGGAACTGTATTAAAGGGCCACGGAATTAGGAAGGTTGAGAACTATTGATCTAGAGGGTGAGGACAAGTGGCCAAAGGAAATCAAGATCCAGGTAAACCCCTCCATCCAGGTGGAGGTTACCCCTGGGAAGGCCATCATGACTACCCCAGTGGAGATCTGGTTAAAATCAGAAGCTCAATGTCACAAAAGGTCAGTACCTACTTAAACAAGATTTAATAGAAATATCTTCTTTTATTGACAAATTTAAGAGATATGGACTTATAAGGCTTTGCCAATTTCCATATAACTGCCCTATCCTGCCCATTGAAAAGCCTGGAACAGATGAATACTGCTTTGCCCAAGACCAACAGGCAGTAAATAAAGTAGTATTGGACATTCTTCTTATGATACATAACCCTTATATTCTTTTGATTAAAATACCTTTAGAGGACAAGTGGTTCTATATTTTGTATTTCAAAATGCTTTCTTTGCATACTCTTGGCTACCCAATCTAAGGAAAATTTTGTCTTTAAGTGGAATGATCCAGAAACTTTGAAAAAAGAAGAACTCTACTGGACTTTGCTACTCCAAGTATATAAGAATCCTTCCACTATGTTTGGGGAAGGATTGCCGAAGACTTGTTCAAAGGAGGGGCATGGTGGCTCATTCCTGTATTCCTAGCACTCTGAGAGGAAGAGGCAAGGGGATCACTTCAGCTCATGACTTCAGACCAGCCTCAGCAAGAGTGAGACTCTATCTCTTAAAATAGCTAGGCATTGTGGCAAGTGCTTGTAGTCCCAGCTACTTGAGAGGCTGAGGCCAGAGGATCACATGAACCCAAGAGTTTGAAGTTGTTGTGAGCTATGATGCCGTGGCACTCTATCCAGGGTGACAAAGGGAGACTCTGTCTCAAAAACAAACAAATAAATGAACAACAAAAGACACCACCAACAACAAAAGATTTATTAGAACTCAAACTTGAAAATGGGAAATTACTCCAATACTTAGATGATTTATTGATCACTAGTCAGCAGTTTCACAGTTACGAAAAAACATTTTAACACTAAACTATCAAAATATGGCTATCAGGTTTCTAGAAATAAAACCCCATTGTGTAAACAGAAAGCCAAGTTCCTTGGACTTCAGACAGAGCCTGGATAATTTAGTTTCTTTGCAGGAAGAAAGGAGATAATCCTGCCTACACCAGTACCCATTTCTAAAAGAAAACATTGGGGGGTTTAGGAATGTCTAGATTCTGCCAGGTATGGATTGCACATTACAGCTTAATTGTAAAGCCCCTTTATTAAGTCCTAAAGGGGCACATGGAATAGTTCCTGGACTGGAACAGTGAAAGTAATAAAGCATGTGAAAAACTTCAGCAGTCACTAACAGAACCTCCTGCTTTAGATGTGCCCAATCTGTCAAAGCCATTTTATCTGTACGCTCATGAAAAACACAGACTGGTACTAGGTGTCCTGACTCAAATAATAGAAAGTGTACCACAACTCATCACATATTTTCTAACCAGTTGGGCTTTACTAACACTGGCTGGCCACCATGCCTGTGAGCTGTAGCAGCCACTTGTAACCTTTTGAAGGAGGCTAAAAGTTTACAATTGGGCACAATTGGACAACAATTACATAATGCTATATGTTCCCCACCAACTTCTTTCCCTGCCACCACGGAAAGAAATTTTGTGGCTCACAACTAGGTGAATAGAAAAATATCAGACCACTCTGCCTAACAATCTGAGGGAATCCCATAGGTGGTAGGTGGTTTAAATCCAGCAACCCTCTGGCCTGATCCTGGGCATAAACCAATGAAATGCCAGTGACTGGATGTGATTGAACAGATCTTTTCCAGTTGTCCTGATTTATGGGATGGTCCTTTTGAGGGAACAGATCGGACTTTGGTGATAAAAGCAGATATGTATTAAAAGGAACCCTGAGAGCCAGGGTGGTAACTGCAGATGGCTTAGTAGAAATGAGAAGCCTGTTTCTTAGAACATCAGCACATAAGGGAAAATTAATAGCCCTGACTAGATTTTTAAAACTCTCCAAAGAAAAAGTTGTGGACATTTATATGGATTCAGATTTGCTTATTTGATTTTGCATACTCATGGGGCTATTTGAACAAAGGGGGACTGTTGACTATCAAGATGAAGGCAGCAAGCATGGAGAAGTTATCCTTAATCTATTCGATGCTATGTTTATTCCCTTAATGGTGACAGTCACACACTACCTGGGACATCAAAAGAGACTGAAACTTGTAATCCAAGGGAACTGTTTGGCTGAAGCTATGACCAAGCCAGTGGCTACAGATGAAATTATAATCCCCCTAGATTCCCCCTATGGAACCGTCAGACTTCCAAGTAGCGTATGATAAGTCAGATAGACAGAGGGCAGAAAAAGAAGAGATTGAAAAGGGGGAAGAAAGGTGATCAGTGGATGAATGAGAAAGGATATTAGTACCACAAAAATTGGCTACTCAGGCTTGGTGCCTGTAGCTCAGAGGCTAGGGTGCCAGCTATATACACTGGAGCTGGCTGGTTCGAGCTTAGCCCATGGCTGCCAAACAACAATGACAACTACGGCCAAAAAATAGCCAGGCGTTGTGGCAGGGGCCTGTAGTCCCAGCTACCTGAGAGGCTGAGGCAAGAGAATCGCTTAAGCCCACAGCACTCTACCCAGGGTGACATCATCAGACTCTCTCAAAAAAAATGGCTACTCAGATTGTCAGGAGATGGCATGAGATGACTCATTATGGCAGGGAGGCTCTCACAGAATGGATATGGCCTTTTATGATATCTAGCTGAAAATTGATTCACATAATAATATTTGCTTTGCTTACAGAATAACCCCCAACCTAAAAAATCATGAAGCAAAACATCCACAACAATATCAAGCAGCAGTCCCATTTGACGATTGGCAAGTTGACCTCGCACAATTGCCCTCCACCTGGAAACTTAAGTATCTGCTTGTCAGAGTTGACAGCTTTTCTGGGTGGGTCAAAGCCTTCCCCCTGCAAACAGACAAAGCTCAGAAGTTAGTTAAGATTTTATTGAAAGAGAATATTCTAGGATACAGACTACCATGAAGTATCCAAAGTGATAATGAACCATCATTCACAGACAAAATTACGCAACAGGGGAGAAAATTTTAGGGATAAAGTAGAGCCAACCAAGGCAAGGTACAATTCTAGATTCTTGGGAACAATGCAGAGTGAAGACTCAACTACTTGACTGCTCGAAAGTCCTACAACTCAGGGATCCTGGGGAGTCCAGACACTGACGTGTGACCCCGACTCTTGGTTCCACTGGGTATTTATTGAGATTCAAATAAAGTATGCAGAAAATGTTACAGAGATAATCACAAAACATATCACAATGTGCAGCAGGAAGTGCAGACATGACTGTTTTTCTGTGTTAATGTATCTAGTATGGGAAACAGGCACTTTGACACCTTCTGTTTATTGGTCTGAGTGCTATCTGCACTAGCTATTTCTGCCTAGCTCAGTGATTTAATTTGTTGTGCACATGGTTGCAACTGTTGCTGCTAACACACTTGCTCTAAACACAGGTGCTCTATTTCTTACTATGCATGTGACTACAACTTTGTTGCAGTTCATATGCCTAACTAATGCTACAGGTGAGCAGCTTTTGCTGCTGCCCTGGGCATTCCATTCCCTTTGCATACCTTGAGATGTCTTTGTTATGTGTTTCCCATACACAATATTGATTCATGATGTTTTCCTTTACCACAGTCAGTTATGTAGCAAGCAAGTACTTACAATGTCAAGTGCACTGAGAGAGAAGTGCTAGGTGAAGCATGAAGACATATCAGTGTTTAAGGGACAACTAGCTTTTGTTCTCCTACTTCTAACACATGACAAAGAGACCCCAATCATCTGAAAAAGTGGAAAAAAATAAAGCACACCTTGGAAAAATATCTCAGCAAGCTGTGAAAGGGATACATTCTCCACTGAAACCTCACCCTGCTTCTTGTATGGGTGGCCCCTAAAAACTGGCTTAAGCTAAGCCCATATGAAATTGTATATGTGGGACCCTTCCAGGCTGTCTCAGTCTGGGTATCTTCTCTACCTGAATGTCACTTACAGGTCCCAAAGTATGTACAACACGTACCACAAATGTTGACTTTAATCCATTAAATTCTCTCTCCCTACAACTGCTTTACCCATTATGGGAACCCTGTGTTCTTTCCATCCTGGTGACTAGGTTCTCCTCAAAAATTAAAGGAAAAGACCTGTTGAATAACTCAAGAAGTGGACTGACCCCTAAGACATCCAGTTTACCACCCTTTGGCCATCAAATTGGCTGGATTAAAGGCTTGGACACATCATTTTCACATCTAGCCTTAGTCCACTGAGAAAACCAATGAACCTGAGCCCAATGAGTGGATGATGGAGCTGTGTTTGGATGCTCCCCTTCTCACCACATTCCTAGAAATATCTGCTGGGTTGCCTGGTTTTGCCAATTGATTCTTGGAGACAGTTTTGTCTCTGTATATCACAGAGTCTTTAGGGATTTCGCACTTACTACCCAAGTCAGAGTACACTGGCCCCTGTTTACCGTGTTGTACTAAAGTGTTCATCTGCTTCAGTGGAACTGTGAAGAATTTCAGTTACTTGATCACATTCTGATACTGCTGAGGCTGCTTTGGAAACTGGATATTTTGTCTTTGATCTCCCCGACATCATTCATTTTTGTAGGGTTTTTCACTAATGTTTTTCTTCAGACAGAGTCTCATTCACTTACCTTGGGAAGAGAGCATTGACATCATTGTAGTTCAATGCAACCTCAAACTCTTGAACTCAGGTAATCCCCTGGCCTCATCCTACCACATACATGGGATCAGAGGAATGCACCATGATGCTTAGATTTTATTTTTTTCTGTTAGTAGAGATGGGGTCTTAGTCTTGGTCTTGGTCTTGGTCCTTCCTAGGAGCTCCACACAGGGCCAGATCCCTAGGATGAGATAGTGTAGGAGACCAACCCTCACCTAGGTGGCCATGGCATAGGTCTGCACTACTGTGCTTCCAGGTGAGCTCAGAGCTGCTTCCAGAGCAATGGAAAATTTACCTGCTATGCCCACACTCATGCTATGTTTTGATAAATGGCCTGAAACAGAATGGATGGAGGCCACCAGTCTTTTTTGACTTGTCAGAAGATGATCTCTTGGGAACTGAAATCTGGGCCACTTGCTGTACCCGGTGTATGGGCCTTCAGGAGACTTCTACCATAGACATCATTGGCATCCTCAATTTCACTGCTATGTACAATGTCAGAGGCCTTTGGTTTCTTTCCCAAAGTCAAGCTGTGTTCATCTTGTAGATGATTCTTTGTGGTGGAATCGTGGGTGAGAGACTCACCAGAACAGTTCTCAAGGAAGCTCATTCTGGAAACTCCCATACACCTTTCAGTGAGCCAGACTTGTCTCTCCTCCTCATTCCTAACCTCCTCATTCTTCCTATTGAGGCAAAATTGAATCCCTTCTGAATTCTTTGGGTTAGCAGGATGCTAAAATCCACAGCCACAGAGAAACCCACTTTCTGCTCAAGCCCTGTATAAGTTATTTGTATGTTCCTTGGAGCAAAAAAGCCAAATTTTACCTGCTATCTTGTAAGCCATGCTTGAAACTGATTCTCTTTTTCCTGTAATTTTCCCATATGAGCTGGACCTTTATTTGTGGATAAAATGAGAATTTGAATATGTGCCTCCAAGAGGACATTTTAGAAGCCCTCGTCCATCTTGTATAATCAGGAGCTGAAGTTGTCACCAAGAGTTGGTTCTTCTCCTTTCTCCAGTGTCCAGGATCTGAGAGGCTCTGGCTTCCAAGAAGCTAACAGTTCACTTGACAGGAAAACTGTGTTAATTCCTCCCTTGTCCCTTCTCACCTGGAACAGTTAAATCTTACCTGATCTAGCAGAGCTATTTCTGTCTTTGAGCTTTTTTTTTTTTTTTAGCTCTTTTTCATTTACACTGGGCTCTGATCTTAGTGCAAACATTATGAACATTATGAAACTCAACTTTCATGAAACCCAGACCACCATAGTCTATCTCTGATGTATATTTCTGTGTCATTCTGTCGATCGAATCTCTTCACTCATGTCAAAAGTAAAGAGAAGACTACAGATCCAGGGGTTATTGATGCATTTCCCCAAGCCTCTTGATACTTAAAAGCATTTTCTCATTTTCAATCTTAGAATAAAACCCTACCAAACATACCCAGTATCCCTGACTCCATCCCTCCTTCTAGAATCCATTTAAACAGCCGATGCCTTTCCTTGCCTTTGGATATGGTTCTCACTGGAATGGAAATACAGTGTCTTACCTATTCCTCCAAATAATGTTCCCCTTTGTTGGGTCATTTTGTAAAGTGGATCTGTTGGGCAGACGGTTAGTAAGTAGGGCATTGCATACAGGGCAGTAGGGAACTGAATCTTCAGTTCCCCATCCCATGTTGAAGCATAAGTGAAAAGTCTCCTCTGTTATACATTCAGATTCAAAGTGTGAGTTGTTATTCTCGATCTGCATTTTATAAGCAAATGTGGCTGAAGGCACTTCTTCTTTCTGCTACTCCTCATAGCCTACATTAAAAATGTATCCAGCCTCAGAGCCCATAGCACAATGGTTACGGCATGGGCCACATGCACTGAGGCTGGTGGGTTTGAACCTGGTCAGGCCAGCTAAACAATAACGACAATTGCAACAACAACAAAAAATAGCCGAGCCTTGTGGTGGGCACCTATAGTGAGGGAGGCTGAGGCAAGAGAACAGCTTAAGCCCAAGAGTTTGAGATTGCTGTGAGCTGTGATGCCACAGCACCCTACAGAGGGCGATGTAGTGAAGCTCTATCTCAAAAAAATATATATGTTTCAGGTTGGGATTGCACTGGGGACCTAGAAACAGGTAAGGAGAGTTTTTTTTTTTTTTTGGTGGGGTCTGTTACAGTGTCATATAATAGGATATCAAAGCCAAGGGGCAAATAGACAAAAATGTAGTAGACTCATCGCCATCTGATTTCTGGCTCTATTCCCACCTGGAAGTATTCAAGACTATGCCCTGATTTCAAGATACAGAATTAAGCAGACTATATTCACACACATATATACATTGCACATGGAAAAAATATATAGCATTGAAAATTGTACACATAGATGTCATAGTTTCTCAAATACTTGGAAATGACCAATATAAAATTGTGTTGGATACACCATATGTAGTAAAATAAAGATGGAGGGAAAAAGTAAAATCAAAATAACATGTCTTTTCCCATCTTGAAAGTGAGAGAGATGATTAGATCAAATGATATTGGTTTAACCTGATTATAACCAATGCAATCCTCAGTGACTGCTGATTCTAGAGACACCCCAAATTTCAGTTGGAAAAAAACTTATTCTCTACCTCATTCCAGTCACCCTCAGAGTTCCACTTGGTCTGTAGAATTTATTCAGCATCCACGATCTCAGCAGATCAATTCAGCTGGATCATTATCAACATTCTCACACCCTCTGCTTTGTGTGTGTGTGTGTTTCCACTTAAAATAGATTGTGGATATGACTATTGCATCATAAGTTTCCAGACACCTAATGGGCCACTTGTCTGTGTCTTGTTCTAAACAATTCTGAAATTTAGGGCAGTGCCTATGGCTCAAAGGAGTAGGGTGCTGGCCCCATATGCCAGAGATGGAGGGTTCAAAACCAGCCCCAGCCAAAAAAAAAACCTGAAATTTAAAATAAAAACCATCCTAATAGTCACCCTTGATCGATGCAGACTCACTGACCCCCCCTACTTCTAAATTCGCAGGAAATGTGGAAGAAATGTCAGTTCCTAGGACACATGGTCAACTTAAGGAGGAGCCCAATAAACTGTTTGAGGCATCCTGCCTCAAGCACTTAGCCTCAAATAATGAGATAATACAGAACATGCAACCAAGGAAGTCCTGGCGTCTTCTGACTCCAGGTCCACAGGGAGACTAACAGAAAGAACAAAGGCAAAAGTGAGACAGCTGAAGGGTGAAATCATTTCTGGGCATTGATATTTCAGTGTCTTTATTTACTCTGTGTCTACCGCCTTCTCCAAGCATAAATAGAGGAACTAAATGGAAGTACTCAGAGAGCACAGTAAACATCAGAGTTCCTTTTCAGGATATCATGCTACAACTGGAGGATCATTTGGGGCAGGTGTATGTTGTTATATTGAAACTGTATATGGCAGATAGAGTAACAATGAAGCCTAAATGAAATTATATCTTGATTGTACCTCTAAAACTATGAAGAGCTCCCAAAGGGGATATGACACAAGGGTCAAAGAAGCCTTGGAATAGTTGGAAGATATTCAATGTCTTCTTCACTCCAAAATATAAGCAATGACTGTCTCATGCTTTTTATCTCCTGAGTAAAAAAAGAAGTTAAGTCCAGACACTTAACATAGATTGTTCTTCAGCCAGGAAGAGTAGAGGTGTAAGGTACTACTACAGAAAATTCCCAGGGGACATCAATTGACCCATCAGCAAACTGAAGGAAAATCGACTCTGAGGGTGTTTATTCCCCTTGTTCCCTGCTCATTTGATCTTTATGGGTTCCCTGATTTGTTTTATTTCTGTGCCCTACTTGGATTTGGAGTATCAAAACCCAAAATGACCAAATAGATTTCTCACATGCACATATGTTTCTGTTTCTCCTCCTCCTCTTTCTTCTTCCCCTCTTCCTCTCCTCCTTCTTCTTCTTCATTCTTCTTCTTTTCTTCACTATTATTAGCATACTCCACCAAAAACATGTTCATGTGCACATTTTTGTTCAAGCTTTTTTATCAAATGTGTTTTAGAAGGTAGAATACCATATGCAAAAACATGCTGTTTCAAGTACTGATACATATTTCTTAATTGCTCTTCAAAAATTGAGTGGTAATTTATACTTTGTCAAGCATGTACAAACTACTGATCATAAAAAAAGACAGGAGTAGGAAGTATTCCATTTTTCAATCTTATAGTCATTCAACTATTTTATAATTTACTTATTCTAAACATCGTTGAAGTTGGATGCCTCTTTATGTAACCATTTGTACTTTTTGTACTGTGAAATGTTTTCATAGGTCCTGCATCACTTGTCTGTGTTTTTGCTATTCATTGTGACAAGTAGTGAACACATGTTATTTGGTTGTTGTCTCTCTCACATCATCTTAGCATGGTAATGCCTATCTATATGTTCAACAATAGATGTGCCCCAGGTGTGATTTCACAAATTAGGCAACTGTAAAGAAACATGAGTTTCCATGGGAAACATGGAGATTCCATGGGATCCCAGGAACTGGCAACACCTCCTAACACCACAAGAACTGGTCTCCCTATCAACTCATGGAGAAATAAAGTATAAGAGGTGGATTTTCCCATTGGCTTCATGTTGCATCCAAGTACTTTGGACAGGACTGGACACTCCTTGCCAAGACAACAATAAAGAGTCCTTAGTCCATACGAGTTTTTCTCTTATGGTGTTCTCCATATGCCACTCAGAACTTGTCCTGGCTACCTTCTCAACCTCTGGAAAAATATTCTGCTGATGTGAATGCCTTCCTATTTTTATGTTGCATATATATAATCAGGCCTCCAAATTGAGAACTGAGGAACCAGCAAAAGATATTCTCAGGTTTTCAATCAGACTTTTTATAATTGCCTCAAAATTCTGAGACCCAACCCTTTCAAGACCATATCCTTTAAAGAGAATCAGTTATAAAGATCTGGGAGCCATCCAGACACCCCAGCCTCCTCCCTAGTATAAATGGAGTTGCAACTGTGTAGGCAACACAAGTGACAACAAGGACAGTAGACCTGATGCTGAGCATCAATTTTCTGCGCCTCATGATAAGCTTAACGTGAATCCCTTTAAATCCTACCCTATTCCCCAACCTCAATCATCCAGATAAGCTACAGAACATCTACTCAAAATTGTCTTGAGGAGATAGGACAAGGGGTGGTGGAGCTCCTGGTTCAGAGAAGCTGCCACATCTCTCCCTCCTGTGAAATCTGTACTACCTGCTGCTCAGAACACTCACAACCTTAGGGGGTTTAGCTCATGTCTCAGTAAAAGTTTCTCATGAGGGCTTCTCATCTCCACCTCCTCTGGAAAGCATGCTCAGGATTGAGACTCTCTATGCTAGAAAATGCACAGCCTCCAATTTCACATGACTTGGGTGACTATTAAATTGATGTCCTAAGGAGAAAAAGAGGCAGGGAATAGCCTGTGTTTGGTGAGTCTCTGTTTGCCCAGGCGTGATGCCTGTGCAAATGGTGAGACCCCAAAGAATATTGAATACTGAATGGTAGATACACATACATGCCCTGATGAAATTAACTTAACTAGAGCTGAAACAGAACTGACTCTAACTTCACATGACAAATTTTGAATTGTGTAATATAAAAAAAGAGCCAAATTTTGTAAGAGCATTGAAATATAATTGTAATAGGAATCTATAAAAATTATCTGCACTAATGTAAATGACTGAATATGGGGCGACTCTGTAAAGGCCAACTATGGGTGTAGAAACTAGTCTGCCATTTACTGAATAAGATATTTACTTTGAAACCTTTTGTTGTTTTAATTTAGGGCCATGATAGTGAAAAAAACATTTTTTTTTTATAGAGACAGAGTCTTATTTTGTCGCCCTCAGTAGAGTGCTGCAGCATCACAGCTCACAGTAACCTCCAGCTCCTGGGCTTAGGTGATTCTCTTGCCTCAGCCTCCTGAGTAGCTGGGACTACAGGCGCTGGCCACCACACACAGCTATTTTTTTGTTGCAGTTTGGCTGGGACTGTGTTTGAACCCAGCATCCTTGGTATATGGGGCCGGCGCCCTACTCACTAAACCACAGGCACCACCTGAATAGCAGAATTTTTTAGTCTGAGGGAATTTTTCCATGAAAACCTATTATTATAGAGATTTTAAAGATTTTGGTTAACCACAATTATTGTAAAATTATTTAGGTAGTTTATGTGATTGTCAACAAAAAGGTACTGCAGATAGCATATCATTTTAAATCAAAAGGATATTTTAAATCATCCTTTCACTTAAAATCTTTTTTTGTTGTTTTTTTGGGGGGAGGGAGAACAGAGTGTCACTTTGTCATCTCAGGTACAGTGTCATGGAGTCATAGCTCATAGCAACCTCAAATTCTTGGACTCAAGCAATCCTCTTGCCTCAGTTTTTCTTTGTTTTTAGTAGAGATGGGATTCTCCCTCTTGCTCAGGCTGGTCTCAGACTTGTGAGCTCAAGTGATCCACTCCCCTTAGCCTCCCAGAATGCTAGAATTAAAGACGTGAGCCCCCATGCCTGGCTCAAATCATTTTTTCATAATTTTATTCATAAAATTTTATTTACTCCAGATAACAGCAATCTTGTAGTTCTCATGAGTTATACAGATTTACACTTTGTTGGGAGATCTGCTCGGGGACCCAGGGCTTCTTGTTTTGGAGGAGCTAAGAGATATGCACAGGCAAATGAAGGACATCTTAGGATGTACAAGGGATAGATACAACTTGGGGACTGATGTATACACTGAGCCCTTGTGCTCTCTGGGGTGAACAGGCAAGGAGATGGGAGAAACCAGACAGGAAGACCGAGCTGGAAGAACCCAGGGGAGCAGATTCCTGGAGATGATGAGAATGTTCCACTCAGCTGCCTTTTTCGTCCCTGCCTCCTATCACATGCTCTAGTCCCGTCTCCCTGAGTCCCTGCTTGCCCCCTGCCCTCCTGACTGTCTCCCACAAGTGTTAAATGCTCCTCGCTTAGGGTCAGAGTATGAGGGTCACTGAGGGGACCACCTTCAGAAGGCACCATCTGACAGTGGGCAGT